>KL267315.1:4804-19289 GCA_000699545.1 Podiceps cristatus
GCGGGGGCCTGGGGCAACCTTGTGGAGGTCAGGGCCTGGTGGTTGGTTTCCCTGCCTGTGGCAGGGGGGTTGGAACTCTGTGATCCTTGGGGTCCCTTCCAACCCAGACCTTTCTGTGATTCTATGATTCTATGATAAATTCTTTAATACAGACATTTCAGTGCATGTGTAAACTGAACCCAGCCCTATTACATATAAAAGTTTTCTGTCTCTTATGCTCTCTATTTTCTAGATAGTACCACTCAGACAAAAAAGCATTCTTTCCCCTTCTTTACACTCACTCATAAAGAAAATCAGAGCTGGAAAGGGGTCTAACCAAAGCTAACTGCGTATCCCTTACAAGGTCTGCGTCATGGCAGCAATTAGTTGATGGAATTGCCTTCCAGCCTAGACTACAGCTACCAATTCAAACAATAGACTACTTTAAATGTTGCTTACCTTATAAATGTAGACTAATTAATTATTCTAAAGAAGATTCAATCTGGCATAAACACTAAATACATAAGCAAAATCATGTATGAATCTTGCTACTAATATCCATCATTCCTAATTCTGTTATGTGCTATTGATGGTTAACACCATTGATTTACTTATCTAGCTAAAATATCTTGTATGAATTGCCAATGTTAACCTTTAAAAGTAAGTTTCACAACATAACGCAAACTGAAAAGTGGAGCAAACCACTGAGGTATTTTTATTTTTAAAAAGGAAGAAACTGTGGTCTTCAAAAGAGAGAAACAGCATTATGAAAAGTGACAGCACAAAATGGTGTCATGGGTTATCATCATACTATGCAATGACTCCAGAGCAGATGCTCTCCATTTGCAAAGAGGAAAATCACTTTCTATAAGAACTTTTCCAGCCTAAAAGATCCTATGATTCTGTTCCTAACCGAGGCCTCTGAGACTCAACCGCATTAATAAATGGTCTGCTGGTTGCCTCAGGTCTTCAGTGCCACACCGGAGCAATCCCACAAACTCCAGTGTATGCCTCTGTGATACCTCCAGGTCCCCCGTTGTTTTCAGTGGGAACTTACCACAGGAAACAATTCTGTTGACGATGTGCAAAATGGGACAGAGGTGTCTCCTCGCTCTCATTTAGCGGTTGGCTCAGCAGGTCTAACAGGAGCAAAAAGCAGTGAAAAATGGATTTTCACCGCTGAAGAGAGCAGCTGTGACTCAGAATATATCAAAAGAACAGTTTTCTTGAGTTAAAAGGTATCATTCCCACTGAGTCAACTTTGCTTATAAATCCTCACTGCTCCTGTTTTCTGGATTAGGAACGTGGAATTACACACACTCTGAATAACAATTAGCCATGTTTGCATGAATAATCATCATGGATAAACCTTGAAATCACACACTTTTGAAACAGAAAGAACTTGAACAAATCCCCTCTGCCGGAAAGACACAGTTCTGAATACAGCATGTAGCTATGTTCATTTCTCTTCTCTTTGTATTATGGTCACATGTGAAATTAATTATGTGAAGCAGTATATATCTATAACTGGTGATGTAATAATTATAATCCAAATAACAAAAAATAGAAAGCACGTTACAGCAATATTCATGGCTTAAATCAGCAATTTGTTCTATCTAATAGAGCAGGCAAAATAGTATGAAACACAATTAACGAAAAGTACTGCAAATTACATATTTCAGGGACTTCTGGCAATTTTCTAAGGGGTATAGTCTGGGAACTGAAACCTAAGAGCAGCAGGGCAATAAAGCAGATTTCATTTATATTTCTGCCTTCTTGGTCCAAGGCTACTCAAAGTGCTGGAAAGAGCCTGGTGTAACTAACAGCCTTGTGCTTTGTAGCATACAATGGCCAGCCAGTGCTATTGGAAAACTTTGCAGGGCTGTGGGTTGTTTTCCCACAGAGTTTCCAGTTGTCTTCTACAAAGGCTTTTGCAAGGGAATCTTCTTAAAGCTGGAAAAGAAGCCTCAGGGGCTCTGTAACATCTGTGGAATTTTTATATGCTATAAAGTAGATACAGAGAGGATGAGGATTTCACCCAAGTAGTCACTAAAAGATGTTTTAATCCTACATTAAATTATTGTTAATGTTTGTAAAGCATTTCTTTCCTTACCTATAGAAACAGTGCATCTTGAATTCTCTGTGAAGAATTTATTTTAATTTCCTGAATATTTCCTCATAAAATTATAATGACCTAAGATTCAGACTTGAGAAACAATTGGCATTTTTCCCATTGAGTAAAATCTAAGCTCTTATTGCTAGAGGTTCCCAACGTTATTTTTACTGGAGCTTACCTACCAAATGGGTTAGCAGGGAGAGATCTTTATCTCTCTCCACAGACAATTACTATCAACATTTTCTAGACCTGATCTGTATAGTTCATTATTCACCATAACAGGTTAAGGCTTTGCATTCCATCCAGGTTGTTTCTTCTTCTTCCAGACAAATAATGAGCATTTTTTAATATCGTCATTTCTTGCAGTAAGTACATTAGTGCGTTTTCATAGACCATCTCAACCATCTGTGTGGACGAATACTGCCTCCAAATAAAACTCTCCAACTGAAAAGCCTCACAGCTGTTGTCTGTATTCACCACTTTTTGAAATGGGTTTCATTTTTACATGGCATATTTTTTCTGGTTATCTACCATTTGAAAGGTGTTTTAACTGATAAAAGGTGATAGAAGGTGTCCTGGGATTAGATCACTATAGGAAAAAAAAAAAAAAAAAAAAAAAAAAATTGCGTGGGGCTGGGGCTAAGTAAGGATACAGACCTTGCTGATAGAACCAGGTCCAGGAAAGGCAATGTAAGACCTACAAACACATGAAAGATTTCTGTTTTCTCTAATTCTCAACACTGTTTAACTGATCCTAACGCCCTTTTCTGTTGATATAAATATTACATAAATTACATCTACCATCATCTATATTAATTTAAGAACAGAGGCAATTAATTTCAAGACTACAAGGATCAGTAGAGTCTGGGTTCACTTCTTTGGAAAGACATTTTCTCAATGTAGACAATTAAGTCGAAGTAACCCTAGTGATTTCATGAGGAAGTAACAAATGAGTTGAAACACAAGCAAAGTTATTATGGCTCCCAGTTCAACATTTTGTCCTCTTCTGATGTATTTGTGGATGAGTGGGCACAACCAATGCCACACACAAGCGTTTTAAAAGCTTCCACCAACAATCGACACTTTGGAATACCTTTGGAAGATTTGGGGAGGTGGGACAAGATGATTTTTACAAGTAGTAAAAGTTTACATGGAACATAAAACCATTTAATCTCCAAACCTGTTGCTATTTTTGTGGAGCAGGTTTTTGCACTTTCATGTTTTCTGTTTCCTAAGCACTTTTAAATGAATGTTTTGAGGAAGGTGTTTCTGCCTTAAGTCCTTACATGGAACTGTATGATGAAAGAAAGAGGGTTTGGGGTTTTTTTTTTCTCCTCCAAATCCCTAAACTTTTAGTGTCTTCTGCATTATTTATTTATTTATTCTGTCGTATTCTAAAATGTGGTGTGAAATTTAAAGCAGTGGTTAAACCAGTACTGAACAGAGTAACCCAGAAAAATCAACCACTGCAACAAAACAAGGATCAAAAGGAAAACGACGCAACAAAGTCTGGGAACAAGGAGGGACAAAATTACCAAGGATGCACTGATCAAGAGGTTCTTGCAATGAGCTCTAGGCAGTCATATAAGTACTTTAAAAGATATCTCCTCCACTGCCCTCTCCAGATGGGTGCTTCAGACAGAAAGGAAGGACAAGCCAAGCCTTGGAGTAAGCAGGAAAAAATAAGTTTACTCAGGCAACTGAAGCTCAACTACTAAGTTAGAACCTCTTTTACTATAGGTAGTGTGTGAGGGGCACAGTTTCCTCAAACCTCAGAATGAAAAAGTTCCACATGGAGAGAAAATTAGTAATGCAGATCTCCCTATCTTCCTTAAATCTAAGTTTCCAGAATAATTCACAATAGAAAAACAGGTATGAAAATGTATACTAAAATCATGTGAAGAGTACTGGTCCACCTTCAGACCATATCTACTGCTACCTCACAATATAACCTTGCCTGAAAATGTCTAAGAAAACATGTATTGCACATTCATCTGAGCAAAATCTGACTGTCAGCAGCAACAAGGAAACATAAAGTGATTTCTAAACAGCACCTATCAGATTATAACCATTCCGATAATCGTCACATGAAGAACCATTTTTCCTGAGGCAAATTCCACTTCTTTTCCAGCTAGAAACATACCTTTCTTGGGCTGTCTATTTTAATGCACTTGCAGTTAGTTCTTCAGAGGCATCCAGTCAATATTGAATGCAACTTCAGTCTGCCTGTACTTGGAAGTCATGTACAATACCACTTACATTTAGTTCACGTTCTTTTTTGTTCCTACTGATACTGTATTTTTTTACAAGGTTGGGAATGTATTTTCAACCAATTGTGGTTATGGCAGATAAGAAAATCTCAGAAGCCTTCTGCCAGAAACTTAAACAGAAGGAATAGAAAGATAAACTTGGGCCAAATATACCAGAGGTTCTAAATACCCTCAGAGAAATGGAGGCCAGAAAGACTCTATTCCTTGATTTCAAACCTTAATTTCATAAGGCCTTTCTTGAGGGAATAAATTTCAGCACTGCATTTATAATTTTTTTTCTCCTAATTGCTATCATAACACGAAACACAAAACTGTCATGAATCATCTTATTCATTGACTTATGTCTGGCAGAGAAGAGTACCAGCTACTTCAGAAGGGGTAAGAAATGTAAAGAACAATAGAAATCTGAAGTACAAACTTATCTAGTTTGTACTTCGGAGCCCATATTTTGAAATCATATATCACTTTTCCAGTTTTTTGGGGGTTTTTTCTCTCTTTTAAGTCCTTCCAAACTCTGGGCATCCATGGTATTTTATCACCAGGTTCCAGTGTTGCACTATTGCTTTCAAGTGTTGCCTTTCAGCTTCATTGAATGCCCCTTTGGCAGAACGTGTAGGAAAACTTTGAGATAGGAAGAAAATGTATCGTCTTTACAATGTTTAGCACTACGGACTCTTAATTCATGTGTTTTTTAAAGGAAACAGCCTCTATCTTTAAATACTCTCATCGTGAAAGACTTTTTGCCTCTACTCAGTAGTGACCTTCAGATAAAAAAAAGCTGATGAATTTTCAGATAGGTACTGGAGGTTTGTTCTTGCTCTAGGCTGATAATATTTCAGACCTAACAAGTAATTACAGAAAGGGGGAAATAAACCTCCTTCTGTTTATTTATTTTTAATTTAACTAGGAATTAGTATTACATGGTTAAGAAAGTGAGGAGAACAAAGTAACTTTTTTCCCCTGGAAGAAGGAATTAAACACAGCAAAATAAAGTTTTCCCTGATGAACAAGAAGAATTGATCAGCAAAGCACCTGAGTTATTTGAGCAGCAAAATTGCTGAACACAGGAAAAATTCAATGAAAAACACGGACAGTGTTTTTCAGCTGCTGAGGAATTTTATTACAAGAGGCTCAGGCAGGGATCAAGTTGAGAAAAGCCACCGACAGGAAAAGACAATGACACAACTCCCTGAAACGATGAGGAAGGAGCAAAAGTGGTCCTGAAGTCAGGTTGGAAAGTAAAGATGGGGACAAGATGCAGCGAGGACACCATTGTAGTGGTGGAAAACCACTTTACAACGTGTTTATGTCCAAAATCAGGCCACGTTATTGTCTTGGTCTTTCTGCTATCATGTTCTTCAACACAAAATGCATTGATGTAGAGTTGCTATAGCATTGCCTTAAACTCATTATACAAAGGGAAACTCAGAGGGTACAGCAGTCAGCTTCTGAAAGCCACAGAAAGGAAAAGGACAAAAAGTCTTGGAAAAAAGTCTGGAAGATTTGAAATAGTAAGGCTAGCAATTTTGTTGAGCTGTGTCCCAAGATACTCACTGAAAGATGTGCACTGCAAGAGAAACAGGCGGTATTTCAATGAGAAAATATCACTGGAGGGATCAGAGATGCAGGAACTGTGTTGAAAAGTAGAGCTCTATAGATAAGGTTGATGCAAAGCCAGGAACTAACATCAAATGTCAGCAGTAGAGGGATTGTAGATGTGTGAAGAAGAGACAGAGTCATGGCAGATGGAATTTAGGCATAAAAAAATTGAAATGAGTAAGATCAGAATAAACCAGGGAAGGACAGAAGTGACTCATTACTCTTTACAATTAGCCATCAGAGAACAGAGGTACTCCTGCTGGGGGGCCTGGGGGAGTGTAGGGGGTTGCGCAGCCAATTTCAAGATCAATGCCAAAGGGTTTTGTCCATTGAGGGTTAAGAAGTCTGTGTAGTCATTCACTTGGAAAAATTATTACAGTTTCTCTTTTTCCTTTTCCCAACAAAAATTTTTTTTATTGGTTATAGATTGTCTTAATCCGTGTGATGCTCGGGGCCTTCCCTTTGCAGCCCTTCATGTGCAATGCTGTAGTCAGCTTCTCCTGCTCACACATCCCACCTACATACCCCCATGGCAGCACCTCTAGCCCTTATTTTCCAGAATTTGAATTGTTTTTCCTTCCAGTCACTCTTTGCCACTCCTTAGACCCTAGATTTTTATTTATAGCCCTGTGCTAAGTAAAAAGTAGTCTTTTAGACAGCCAGCAAGTATTTCTCCATAAGGTATATGCACAAAGTTTATCAGCTCTGCAATGTGTCTGACTGATCAGTGAGTGTTCCAGTCAGTTGGCATAACAGTCAAGAAAAAACAATGGGGGGGGTGGGGGATTGCAAAGATCCCAAGGAAACTATAAAATTACTTTGGAAAAAGCATTCAGGGAACACCTGATGCATTGAACAGGACACCCAGAAGGGAAAGCTTATCTAGGGACAATTCTACCACTTCTCTTCCTTGCTCACCATTGTAGAAACATTTCTCTTTCTCTTTTCTCTCCATTATTTTCCTTTTCTGTTAGAGCTGATGTATGCCACCAACTATGGACCACACAAAAAAATCTTTTTGCATCTTTTGTTTCATCATCCTGTGTGAAACTGTATCCTGACAGGGGACAATCCATCTATTCATGATTTATTAAACTGTCAATAAATCTTTAAAACATTTTTCTGTATTAAATTTATGAATTCCCCTATAAACAGAAGATAGCAAACATTATCCCTTAGCTTAATACTGTTAAAAACAATTACATAGCAACAAACTACAGGTCACAGTTAAATCTGGGCTCATCTTTAGGTTGAGAAGTATTGATTTTCTGTGTGAAAAAGAGTGAAATAAATATTCACTTAACTTTCAAAACTTTTGTGAAATATGATCTACTTAGAAGATCATGTCAACATTCAAATCTAGCTGGGAGAAAATCTCAGGATCAAGTCACCTGTTTCAGTTAGATGGTTAATGGTAATTAGATCTTTGGAAATCCCCTGGTAACCAGCTTCTCACAACTTTTGAAAAGTTGGTAATTATCTTAAACAATCCCTGACACTTAAATTGCTTGCTAATTTTACCACGTATTATAGAGACATGGCAAATTTGCAGTGGATGCACTGTACAAATATTTGTTAATTAATCCTCATAAAATATCCCCCTAAGATCCATTAGTGACTCTGTTACTTCTATTGACATTTTCTGGTAAGTCTGTGGCAGCACTTCAGGTATTCCAGAGCCACACCTACACTTCTAGGCCCATGTTCAGTCTTTATTCTTGCATTTCTAAGCCAAATTTACCCCTGAGATGATCCCATAGTTTGGGGTTCCTTTTGAGGTTGATGATCCAGTTAGCTGTCCAGCTGGACAACTGTGGGTGTCTAATTTAGGGTGAGTTAAACTGGTTTCTCAGTTATCTAGATTTACTGGCTGATAAAGACCAAGCTCAGATGAAGACCCCTGCCTCAAAGACACCTACATTTAACTATCATCTGACATGCAGGCCACAATGTATGTGCTGTATCTCTTTTTATCTTTGTGCCTTTGCAGCACCTGCCCGCACTGTGTGAGAGCAGCACTGCTCTCAGAAAAGAACCAGACCTAAGTATGTGGTCCTTAATTTGTTCCCTCATATCTTTAAAGCAACTAAAATAAAATATAACAATTGAACATCATTGAAATAATGGGCTGATCTACCAGCTGGGCAAGAGGGAAACATGCTGCAAACAGCTCAGTTCAATTACTCACTGCTTATTTTTTGTATATTAATTAAGCAATTTAGAAGCAAGAACCAAGACAGAAACAAAGGAAAACAAATCTGATGATCTCACAGTCCCACAAGCTCTTGCTCTTGCCTCATCTCCAGGGCATCTTGGCTGACCCTTCACAACAGCTTGCTCCTCCTCCCCACATTTTTATGTCTTCCTTCTGTTACATGCAAAAGGAAATGAGAGAAAAAGCTGCCTGACCAGCATTAAAAATCCCATCTTTGCTGCTTTGAACGATGGGATTAATTTGACCAAATGGATATGCCTATAAGAGAGAGACCTACATCTCAGCTAGTCACCTAAGCTCTGTCTGGTAAATGGAGAGAAACTGGCACTTTCAGGACACAATTAATCTCATCCCCATGTAGATAATTAAACTAGGTCATATGAATCGTGCCTTAGAAGAAACAATTCCTCTCTCGTGACACTAAAGGGAGCGTGAAATTGCTAGATATAGATGTTTACATTGGTTATGTCTGAAGTTAAGTGAGCTGAATTTCACCTGAATTCATTAGATTGCTTTCTTGCTTTAGAGGTAAAATGTTTTATATTCGCTTTCTGGCTAGACACGTGGCTAGAAACCAGCATGTTGCCTTCATGTCCCCATTTTTAAGAACTCAGGCACTACAAGAGATGTATGAACGTACCATGTGATTCACTACAAAAGTAGGTTTTCATAATAAATTAATAACATCTCAAAAAGCACACAGGAAGAAGACTGTATGAAAGTACTGATCAGCACTCCAACAACTTCACAGCAAGAATTCAGGTTCTTGACTTCATGGGTCATCTAGTAGAAATGAAATAATCTTTCGAAGTCTTAACACTTCCTTTTTCTAAATGAACTATGTAGTATGATTTAATTTCTAATAAAAGTATGTTTTATATTATATCTAGTCACTGAGTTGCTAGTCCTTATCATAGCTGTGATAATCTAAGGATATAATTGAGACCAAAGAGCACTGTGTATCCAGAAGCACATCTACTGTTTTTCAACCACTTGAGATGGTCTCATAAAAGAAACCATCCCTTCCACACAAGCTTTGTTTCACTCACAATTTATTCATTTTTCCTTCTTAACTGGGAGACCCCAATTTTGCAAGATCAACCCTTTAAGAGTTCCTGTCATCGAGTGCTCAGTTAGAGACAGATTTCTAAATAGGGATTTAAGCAAGGACTGGTTTTAAAGGGATTCATTCCTAGCAGTTTCTATTGTGCTAGTTACAGCTAATTTTCTGAAAACATTTAGCATGGAGTTGCTGATAAAATATATATTAATTTCTGAAGGAAAGACATACACATAATGCCAGGTTAATGGAAAACAGATCCTCTCAAGCTAACTAACGTGCTATCTTTTTTTCAGATGGGATTACAAATTTGGTTGACAATGGTAACAGTATTGATATAATATACTTAGACTTCTGTAAATGAGTTGACACGGCACTGCATGACATTTTATTAAAAACAAAATCAAAATGGCACACATTAAATGGATTTAAAAGTGTCAGACTGACAGGATTCAAAATGTAATTACAAATGGGACAGTTGTGTTCAGGGATCCTCAGGGGCTGGTCCTGGCCTTAGGCTTTTCAAATGTTGATCAATCTGGGAGTCACTTACTACTGACCGGCTTTAGCAATAACAGGAAAAAGCGTGGTGCAGAAGGCAGGTCACTGATACGGATCAATGTGGTTTTTTAACAAAGACAGCAATAAAGCCCTAACTCTGAGAATAAAGAAAGCAACTCTTCCTTATGGGCACTTTCCGGAGAGGTCTGCTGTTAGGCAGATGGCAATCCTGCTAGATACGGGGCAGAACGGGGACTCCCACTGCAGTGACGCGGCTAAAGGAGCCAGCGTAACCCTGGACATACACACGGTACCTTTAGCGGGAGCCAGGACATTTATTACTTCTGCACGGGGCTGCAACTGCTCTGAGGCTGCGTGCAGCTGTGGCACGCACCGATCAGGAGGCCTGCTGTGAAACTGGAGAGAGCTCAAATACAAGCCATGAGAGGGATGAGAGCTCTGGCAATCATGCTTTGCAGTAAAAGATGCCAGGAGCTCAGTTTATTTACTTAATCAAAGAGATGATTAGGTGATGCCTACAAGCCTAGAACTACTCACAAGGGGACAACCCTTTGCAGTGGATTCCTCAGTCCAGCGGATTAAGATGAAGCCAAAAAAAAAAAAAAAAAAAAAAAAAAAAATGACCCAAAAGCTAGAAGCTGAGACTAGATTAGTTCAGACTAGAAATATGGCACACATCTCCAACAGACTAATTAACCCCTGGAATAATACATTTGTAAAGGTTGTGAGAGTTTCTCCCTCACCAGAAATTATTCAACAGAAACAGAATGTTTTTTTAAAAGGTACAGCAGGTGTCAAGAGATGTATCCTTCCTCCAACAATTCCCAGTAGTTTTACAGTCTGCGGTGACAGACTAGATTAATTATGATTGTTCTTTCTAACTTGAAAACTTGGCCACTTATTTTTGTTTGCAAATGAAAATTGAAGTTTTGAAAACAAATCTGGAGCAGGCTGAAAATCCCGTCCAAAATATCTGCAAATATGTGTGAAGTATCTACACTATTTTTCTTCATCTGTCCTACAACTTGGATGAAAATGCTTTTCTGAGTTTAACTTCTCCAATCAATTCTCCTTTTCTAAGGTTTTAATGACCCTCTGTGCTATCAAAGCCAGGTAAGCCTTCCCAATTACTTCTCTGCAGAGATTCGTATTTGAAATTTGAGAGTTTTACCGCTTTGGTCACAGTGAGACTAAACCAAAAAAATGCTTGTGCCTAGGTTTCTTTGGTCTGTTTTAATGGGATTAGGATTTTGTTTTACTTGTCTTTCCAGAAGAAGTCTGGATGCTACTCAGTTACCAGGAGAATTTATAGTACTTCAAACACTCCGATCTATCTGGAGATACAATGGGAAAAATCAGCCACCTCCTCCTTCTCTGAGAAAACAGTGATGGCTATGCTTTTAATAAGTTTTTTTCATTCTGTAACTTCTCTACTAGTCATTAATCTGTAGCTATCACTCATTATTTTCACATGAGGACACAGATGGAATGCAGACTGCCTGAAAGTGTTCCAGAGTTCATTTCTTTGGTGTGTGTCCACAACTGAAAAAATACCAATTCTCCTTTTGGAATCTTCTTTTGCATCTTTACTTCTAAAGGACACTTTCCTTGTCTCCCACTGTCTGTAAGGATGGAAGGAAAGGGTTGAGTGCTTCCTCCAAAACCAGGTACAAGCATTTCATATATTCATCCTATGCCAAAAACATGGGATCCTAGATAGGAGCAAAACACATCAGCATGTCCAAAATATACATACAACAAGTAGCAGCAGCATTAAGAGAGGGCACACCTGTGAAGGCTAGCCCTGGAAAATGCAACACTCCACTCAGCCGCAGCCACAGAATATCTTCATCCAACTTAGCGTGAACAAATGGGACAGGAGAAACAGATGAAGTTAGAAGGGAATGTAGCGAGAAGCTAACCGTGAGAGATTGTTGGGCAGTCTTTGACTGCGGCAAGCTATTATCAACTCCATCCATCACTGATTAATGATCTTCTGCATTTCTCCCCATCTGGGTGATACGAGTCACAGAGTTTCCCAAGGAAAAAAAAAAAAAAAAAGACAAAAACAAACCCAAAAAACTTACTTTTGCCTGGGTTCACTGAATGTTCCTCAATATTTTGTAGGCAGCATTGATGTCGGGATTGTTGATCTAATTTCTCTGCAATCTCATAAAAATCACACAAACACTGGCATCTTAAGTGCATAGTGCAATCCTATCAGCAGTGATTTAACAGTAGAGGATTTAACTTTTCATCACTTTTATGTAAACATAAAATTGTCACATATATACATGATATTATATTCTAGTTCCTTGCGCATATTAAAAAGTCAATAAATTTAAATACTTTTACAGTCCTAGATCTTTTCAATTCTCCTCTAACAAAAAGGCCAATTATACATCTCTGATAAGAATAGCTCATCAGATAAGCTCTAATGAGCCCATATTGAAATGGGAGACACAAAATAGAATTGAAATATTTTTCTTAGTACTAGTATCTATCCAGAAATTTCTGAATGAAGAAATTTAGCCTAGCTTCTGTATCTTCCAACCACTATTTTTGTGACTAACTCTTCTAAATTTAGATAGGTACCCCTTATCCCCATAACATAATATTCATATTTGCTTAGTGTTCATAAAGAATTCTTAGTAGTGGATTTAATTTCTTATACTGTGCTTGTTATTTTAGCATCTCTGTACCTATTCACACATTTATAATGGCCTTTAAGGGAATATTTTATTCTGGTCTACAGGTTAAATATAGTCCCAATCTTCTTATATCTAGAAAATCAGAGCTCCTGCTGTTATTAATCTATTCTAATTACGGTTTTCATTCATAACTTGTTATGGTCATGTATTGTAAATCAACACTTGCAGCTGAGCAGAGTGGTGAAGTACATACTTAGGTATTTTAAATGCTTGCAAATCTGGCCAAGTTTGACTTCAGAAGTGTAAAAATCGATCTTCAGGATTCAAATAATGTACTTCTTATTCAGATAGAAATTCTACTTGAACTATATGAGACTAGATTCAGATCTCCTGTTTACCAGAATCCTATTAACATCACTGGTGTGACTGGAAAAACTGGGCCATAAAGAACTTTCGCTTCCTGTGAAGCATGAGAGTGGGCAGCAGCGATATATTTTAGTAACAGGTACAGCAAACTACCAAAAAAAAGAAATGCTGTGGTATTACTACTGTTGTAATTTTGAGAGAGCTTTCTTTGTAGAATCTGGTCTGAGAGATCACTAACCCCTTTTTGCAATGAGTTATCTCTTCCCTAAAATTCCATCTCTATTTAACAAAAGGATGACAGCAATACAAACAACTCAGCTGTTTTTAGCTCTCAAGGCTAGATCCCACAGTGGTTAAACAAATCCCTTATAAAGCTCAAGGTCTTGCTTATTTTATAGCCTAGGCAAATATTTTATAAACAGATGACAAGATATATTAGAGAAATGCAACTAGATATTCACAACCTACATAGTATTATCCTTTTCCTTGTCCCCAAACCTCTCGGGTTA
The DNA here is from genome assembly GCA_000699545.1 of Podiceps cristatus. Taxonomy (NCBI): domain Eukaryota; kingdom Metazoa; phylum Chordata; class Aves; order Podicipediformes; family Podicipedidae; genus Podiceps; species Podiceps cristatus. The sequence goes on from KL267315.1 coordinate 18,092, forward strand.
GAAATTTCACACCCACTTTGTCTGCTTTCTAGTATTAACCTACATTTTGTTTTGGTGTCCTACAGTAGTAGAGGAACCATATTTTGACCTGCCACTTGTCTTGTACTTATAACTATGCAGTTATAGGTTCTGTAGGTCAGACTGTCAGACATAATCAGAACTACAAAAGGGAATAAACTCAAATAAAAACTACTCAAGCCTATTCTTAATTACATTAGAAAAAGTGAGAAACTAGTCTTTCCTTCTTACTCCTTTTAAAATGGTATATCAAAGCCATTTGTGTGACTTCTGAACTGTTCCTCACTGAATAGAGAGGCAGTAGAGGATGGTTCATGATAAAACATTTAAAGGAGGAAAATATGCATAAGACACTATGGAGCATGTCTGGAAGTCTGTAAGAGCTGAAAATCCAAATCCTTTTGACTTCATCCCCCATTTGCAAAGAATACAAGACTAGAGCAGAACATAATTTGGCAACACAGGCCCAGTCTGAAAGATCCATAAATTCTTTTCCTTTGGAAGACCAGAACAATTCTTGGTACAAATGGCAAAAAATGTGATATACACAGCTTAATTATGTGGCTATATCATTAACATATAGTGGGAGAGGGGAAGAGTTACAGCTGTGTGTAAAAATGTAGACAGAAATCAGCAGCTCGGTTGGCATTTTGATGTTTTGCAGCTTTTGGCAATGAAACATTTTGCTATTTGTTACTGTAACTCTTCTGCCTTTATTGCTTAATCTGCAGTTTACGTTGCAATTGGAAACTGCTAGGTTAAAATAATTGCTTATATTTTTGAAATGTGGGTGGGACAAGAAGACGAACAGAGAAAGCTGAAGTGATTGAGTGATGCTAACTTCTAGGATACTCCATGGGCCCTGGCCATACTCCATTCCTACCCCAACAGGTCCTCTGCATCAGCTGAGATCCTCAAAAAGTGACAATGCAAAGGTCAAAATTTCAGCCTTAAATCATTTCATGGTTACCGTTTGACACATTCTAGCATGATGTTTTAGTTGTAGCACAGGAGGTACAAGAGGTCGTATCTAGAAAACTTCTGTCCTCACCACGGTGACCCAAAGATAGCAGTCAGAACAACAAAAAAAAGGAGCTTAGTTAACTCAGTGTTCAGGTAGGAGCTCAGTTCTGTGAGGTGCCAAGTGTACCCATTAACATGAAGACAGCCTTAAACTCCT
>KL267315.1:19314-31506 GCA_000699545.1 Podiceps cristatus
GTAAAAAAAAAAAAAAAAAAAAAAAAAAAAAAAAAAAAAAAAAAAAAAAAAAAAAAAAAACAAAAAAAAAACACCCTGATCTTTACATGAAGCTCTGACGACCCAAAGCCAGCGCTGCCTGCTGCTGAAAAGCGCTCACACCAAGTCCCATGCTACAGTATAAATGAAAGGCGTCAGCTCTGCTACCCAAAGTCCCAGAAGCACCAGCTGTGCCTCCAGTAAGACCCTCGAACTGCCAGGCAGAAATAGCAGCCCAGACTCACAGTCAAATCTGTCAGAACTACACATAGAGTTCATCAAGGAAAGGGGCAGCAAAACCTCCTACAAACTTTTAAGAAAAGCAAGACCTCTGTCCATAAAAGTTTTTCAAGCTTACCTCAGACTATGGAACCTAAACATTTGCAATGTTTCCCCTAATTTTACAAGAAATACTGCTGATACTGAGGGAATTTAAAATACTTGCCTAAGCCAAGAACAGAAAGTTTTTAATGGCAACCTCTGAAAATATCTTGCATATAAATACAAAAAGTATTTTCAATACACAGTGGACACAATTAAAACTACAAATATTTGACATTGGGCAGCCCCCTGCCTTAGTTAGCCTGTGCTCCTGAGACTTTTTCACACTGAAAATACAACAACATAGTTAACTACTGCATATAGTAGGAGTTCACTTTTTCAGGCACGCTGCACGTTTCCACAAGAGCACTTCTGATCTTGGAGGCATTGCTTTTAGATTTTAACTCCCTGTCTCCTGTGCTCACTTATGATATCTTCCACTGAGGTACGAAATTGTGCATACATGAGAGAGCAAGAAAGAGATCAGTCAAAAATGTAGAATTTTAATAATGCTGTGTCTAGTAAACAGGCAATAGTAAGAAATAGCTATATTTCTTTATTATTAATTTTTTTTTAAATCCAAGCTGAACTTCATTTTAAAAATGTAGGTCCAGAACTCTGTCAGACAAAGACATTTTTCTCATAACTTCTCAGACATCTTTCTCCCTTTTTTAATCGCTGACTTTGTTTCTGCTCAGGCAGGAAGAAATAATTATTCACATAGGCAGGTACATGTTCATGGTCAGTACTTCAGTCAGCTGTAAAAATAGGTTTTGATTAAGAATGCATAGGCTAGACCTCTTTTTCTTTTTATAAGTCTGCATATGCCATCTAAGTGCACATGGGCAGTTTCAGATAGACTCGCAAGCAAGAAGCAAGAGTCCTACCTTGAACTTGAAAAATCTGCTTTCTCTAAAGCCATAAACTGCAGCTGCCATCAGAACCAGACCCAATTGCTTTTCTTTTTCACTTTCCAGGGCAAGCAAATCTATTTCCTGTTACAGTTTGTACTTACAGTTTAATTCTATCTTATGACTTAAAGACTAAAATATTTGAGAACCACTAAGATTTCAAGGGGGGGGAAATACAAAACTCAAAACAGATGTTTTGTAATGTATTTCGTTTATTTTGGCCACCCATAAAGCTGTGGCTTATGTTAGTGCCAACCAAATTAAAAGCAACAGAGCTCTGCAGAAACACTATGTAATACCTTTTAGAATGACCAGGCATGGGGAGCACCTTTCAATTAACTCCTATTTATTAAGAATTTTCATTGTCAGAAAAAGAAAATAGGAATTACTGAAGATGCAAGACACACTGCCATACTTGGGCTATTCCTGAGGGGATTTGTAAAGTTTATGCAGGTTTTTTATGCTATTGTACCCCAATGTGTAGCTTGGAAAGCAGATGATCAATGTATACATTTAAAGTGGATGAGTTTGATGAAATTAGAATAACTGAAGATAACATCCTTAGAACAGTATAATGTAAATAACAGATACTGTATATCAAACAATTATTCCAGAGACACTTAACAGCTGAAGAAGTTCCAACAAATTAAAACTTATCTTATCCAAACAATCGTCAGGCATGGGCTAGTACAAAGCTTTCACTTTTTTCTGTGTTTATGAATGGAAACAAAGACATTTCAAAAGTTAAACCCATGAGACACCTAACAGTTGCTGTGGTACTTACTGATAAGGTATCTCATGGAAATTACAGAAAAACTAGTTATATTAAAATTTCCCCTGTACCTATTCTTATTTAGACTGAGAAATTATTTATCAGCAACAGACCCACTTTAACAGAACACCTTCAGCCCAGTACTGCAGGCTGGGGGACAAAATGAGCAATAAAGAATGGTTGGTCTCAAAACATTTCTTTATTGAGAATTTACTGTATAGAACACAGGGCATGTAATGTGGATATAATTTACTAACCTGCTGAAAACATTATAGGGAAACCATAAGGAAAAGACAATGGATGCACTTTAGGAAGACAGAACAGCATTAAAAGTTTTATCCTGTATGTTTTGGCTTGTTATCCCCATATTCAAAGAAAATACATTTTTCTCCTTCCTCCCCAAAAGTGGCACAGAGAGTGAATTGCAAAAGTTAATTAGAAAGTAATAAAATGTGAAAGCTTAGCAATTCAGTACAGCAATCAGCAGTACAGACTTTGACCACATACATAGAAGCAGGCTCTTAGAATGTGAGCTTTTAATACAAAATACTTTTTTAATCAACCGGCAAAAAATTATTTGACCCAAAAAACAAATATGAAGTTCATCATTATCAACCCAAGTGCAAACACAGAAAACTCACTTTAATCCAGAGGCATGCTTAAAGCAGTTTGAAAGCAAAATATCCTTTACAGTTATTTCTCCAGGTAAAACAATTCTAACTGTGATTATCCGGCATTTGCCAGTGCTTTCCTTCCCAGACAGACACAGTCATTTCAACTTGAAAAAGCCAGAATGACAAAAGTACCTCCCCAATATGTTGACTGAGGACTGTAATTCATTTAAATTATGCAACTGGATTCCTACAGCTGGCCCACTGCTTGGCTTAGAGCTCTGTTCAATGCCAATGATCCTGTCTGCTAATATTGTCCTACTTGCAGAGAAGGTAATATATCCAGCGACTTATATTGAAGTTCTGACACTAATTAACGGAGCAAGCAAATGTTGACATGAGTGACAAACGCTGGTTAATAGTTACTGTGAGACCAGTGCTGCCAGCTGGCATTTGTAGCATCTTGCAGTAATAATCCCTTGGTTATTCCTTAGGACATTGCTTATAATTCGTTTGTATGCATTTTGTTTCAAGTTAGAAACAAATCAGCACAAAAACCAACCCAGACAACAGCAGCAAGACCCCCCGATTTTCAGGCAAGTAATCAACAAGAAAGCATGCAAGCAGCATCGCTTGGAGGATGCATGGGGGACTAGAGTATAGGAATTCTTATCCTATATAAAGCTATGTAGCCTTGCACAAACAGCCTTTGGCATCTTGTTTCTGGCCTACCTGGACAGCAGCAAAACATGTTTATCGGATCACACAAGCCCAGAACCTGAACTACAAGCAGTTAAAAACTGAAGGTCGCTAAGCTGCAAAATTAAAACATGCTTCTATGCTTTAGCTACACAGACAACGATAAAACAAAGCCTCCACAACCACCTGTAATAATATGCCTATTCAGCTAGCAATTCTAAAGTACTCAGCAACACAAGGTAGACATTTTCTGCAGCTGGTTTTACATGTACATTCCTGCCAAATTGTTGTCTCGTCTCCTCTTACCTTCACATTAGTCCGGAGTGCACAGTAACATGCAAAAAACATTGCAGTAAACAAGGAGCATATGGACCAGTATTCAGCGTCTCTGCTCTGCACAAACGGTACACACACGATCCCGAGCATGTGCTACTAAGGAGCATCCGTTCCCTCTGTCAGTTTGAAAATGCATTGATCTCTGTTTTTCTGACTACAAAAAGACATGTCTTGAAGGCACTGAGTGAAAGCTACATATCTCTTCATCGACTATATATAGAAATATGCCCAGTAATTTCAATTAGCAGAGAATTCAGCATCTGAAACTTGGACCTCAGTTGCTTTTCCTTCCAGCATTTTAAATTCAGGGGGGAAAAAGGAGGGGTAACTCACCCAGAGGGGAAAGGTGAGGAATTAAAATGTAAGCAGTGAGTTACTTATATTTCCCCCTGGCTTTGATGTTTTTCTTTTCAATATTTTACAAATGTTCTACACGGAAAAATGAAGAAAGCTTTCTCTTCCAATTCTCAAATTTACTGTAGATTCTGCACTGTTTCTGTCTGCTCTCGTTAAAGATGCAGCATCCCTTTTAACAAAGACAACGTCATCAATCATGACAGATTCAACATGTTCTACTTACAAATACAGTCTCTGATTAAGGACAATGGCTGGCTGGCTTATTAACGTTTCCTCAAATGCAAGTTCAGTCCCCTGTGCTAATCTATTTTTAAATAAAAAGTCCCACCTACTCCTTCACTCTCATTTAATAAAAATGCAGCGGACTAGTTCTAAAGATCCTGAATTGCATTGGGCTCCTGGCTCAGACACTGGACATCGTTTTCAAACTGTTTTCTTGCTTGCTGGCATTGGAAACACAGAGAAAAATTAAAATGAAAGCAGAAAAATCCTGGAGAAGGCTGTGCCCTCACATTTGTAACTACATATTCTGAATTTAAAATGCTCAAATATCTTCCAGAAGGAGGGAACTCAGAACCTAGCCAGAAGGCAAAGCTTTAATTCACAAGCACAAAAATAAGACCAAACCACTTCTTTCACTCCTGTCAACCGCTGGGATGCTACAAATTAACTGATTGTTTACTAGACTGCAGGGACACAAAGTCAAAGGCTCAACTCTGTTTACAGCACCGGGAACCACCGACATTCATACTGAATCATGAAGCAGTCTTCAGGAATAAAATCAGAAAAAGAGCCTTTTTTTTTTTTTTTTTTTTTTTTCACTGCAGCAGTTACTGTGGGAGGCAAAGAGTGGAAAAGGCTTTACTACCTCCTTCTCTATCAGCACAGAGCAATTTGTGTAGGATAAGCATAACTTAATAGAAATATCTGCAGTGACTTTTAGGATTTCTTTAAATAGTGCTTTACGTAAAGCCCCTTGGAAATCTGCAGAAATACTGAAGTCCTATAGAAGTCTGTGGGTATCTTTATGTGGGCAATGAGGTGAAGAAGCTTAAACAGAAGGACGTGCATTTAAAGAAGAAAAAAGGGGGGGAGGGGAAAAGACGGCGGGGTTTTTTCCAACATCTTCCTAAAGACAAGCTCTCAGAAACTGTCGTCAACTCCAAGTGAACAGCTATTTTTAGCCTGTCATTGTTTGTGTCTTATTTTAGGAACGAAAAAGGCAGTCGTGTTGAAAGCTAGATATTGCTCTACAATGTATCCTAAGACAGCTACTTAATTCAATCCCTAGCTCCATCTGTCATACAAATTAAGTAATTAGTAATCACAACCTTCTTTGGCACAATCAATGACTTCCAGAACAAAAGAGATGAACCCTGTTCTTAAATCTAATTCTGTAATTTTTATTAGTAATTAAACTGAGGTCTAGATGCCATAGTTCATAAAGCTGGGATATCCCGAAGTTATGATAGTTCAGTCTTTGGCTGCAGCAATATCCATCAAATAAGCTAAAACATAGTAACGTGTTGCTCAGTAGAAGCACAGGAGAATTAATTGATGTATTTTTCCGACACTCTTCAAGTGAATAGAAAAGGAAAGGAATCATGGTTTATTTTGCAGTACAGTACATTAACAATTAAAATTAAGCATCTTAGTCATTGAAAAAGTATCACAGATCTTGGGGAATTCTGATCCACTAGAGAAATGCAATTCAAAAAGCAAAGATGAATAGATGCACAGTCCTGAACAGCGAGGCAAGGCTCAGGCAAGCATGTAGCTGAATATGAAAATCAAATTTAAGCCTCCTTTCTGCCAAAGGAATTACACAAGATTTCAGTCAGCAAAGTCTTTGAAACAACTTTCTTCTTCACGATCCTAAAAAGTTAATATTTTTGGTTTCAGGCAAACAAACTCAACATAGGGAAAATAGGAATCTCCCTAAAAGAAAGCAGAGCTGCATAACTATATGATTCCCAAGCGATCACCTATATAAAAGACTTCAGACTCATTTAGGGAATCAAGAAGTAATGCAGTCCCAAAGGCTTCCCTCAGCAAAACCTCCCATGACTCCTGGGTGTCGGGGAGGAAAAGTTATCTAGGAAATAACGGACCCTGACCCTCATAACACCGTAAGTGTGAAAAGGGAAGGCTCCCATTCACATGGCGGACGCCTCCTATAATAACTGTGGGGCATTAGAGAATGTGATGGAAAATTGAAACCTCTGTACCAGCCAACAAGGAATTACTTTGATAGCAAACCAACCTAACACATTTAGCAGGGGCTACTTCAGGTAATCTACAGAAGCAGATCCCTTCAGGGCTTGTTCATCTCTGCCAAAACAGCAGTCTAATTTTTAAAGGTGGCATCTCATCAAGGACATACAATATTTTATTATGACTAAGAGCTACTCAAAAGCATCACATATTGGTGTTATTTATGGTCTTTGACATAGAGTTGATAACAATGAATGAGGAAAAAGCTTTGCCCAAGTCTGCCGGACATGCCAAAAATAGCAGAACATTTCAAGTGCTCAGGGCCTCTTTAAACAGGAGACCACAGGGAAGAACCCCACGGATAAAAGAAGTTACTCCATTTTTAAAAAAAAAAAAAAAAAAAAAAAAGAAGAACCAAAAAATAGGTTAAGTGTAAAAACAGTAGAGACACAGCAGTCCAAAAAAGCTGCATTTCAGACCTTCTTTAAAAAGACATACAACTTGTGACCTGAATATTCTTAGATGAGGGAAACCACTGGAGCCACTACCTTGAGCTGTGAATTTTCATCATTATTTTATCCTCCTGTGCCTTCAGAAGGGCAAAAAGGAGCACTTGGAAGGAAACCCTGGTTATCTGTGGAGGTTCAAAGAGAGCTGAGGGAACGCGCTGCCCTGAAGCACCTTGATCGCAGGAGGCCCTGAGGGCAGTCTGATCCGAGGAGTGAGGGGGACAGCCCTTCTGCAGCACGTGCCCCCCCAGCTCCTCTGACAACTGCAGGAGAGCAAACGACACCGTCACTGCCCAAAAGAAGAGCAAGAGGAGCCGGTAGCAGTAGCAGTAGTAATAGTAGTAGTAGCAGAAATGCCCTGTTGCCATTGTATGCCGAAGCTGTGGTCAAGGATCCCCACCCAGCTACGGCACTATACAAGCATGAAGCAGAGTACTCGGAAAACCTTATAGGCAAAGAAGGAAACCATACCAGAAAGTCATATTTTCACCCTCAGCAACCTAGATATTTTCAAGATTTTTGTTTTTCCCAGCCATCATGGAAAGGGTGGTATTTTAAAGGAGTGTAACAATAAAAACAATAGACTAAAAATTCAGGAAAGCAAGCAACGGTCTCCAGAGTTTGCTATCCGACAGTGCAATGTGTCCCACTTAACTTAAGAACCACATTTGGGAGTAAATATTAAAAAATGATTTTATAAGGACTCCTGCAATGAGATAGATTTTGTGACCACCCTCTGATGGTCACAAGGAAAGCAGAGATTATCCAGAAAAAAAAAAAAAAAAAAAAAAAAAAAAAAAAAAAAAAAAAAAACAACAACAAACCAAAACAAACAGAAAATAGAGGGGGAAAGGACTGAAGAGGGTACATTGCTCTCTGAGCGGACAGAGAGAGAAATGGCACTCCTGTCCTCCTAAAGAGGGGAGAGCAATGTCTGCAGGGGGTTGGACACAATGGCAGAGGTTTGAAAAGCCATCTGTAGGGTCTGTCCATGCAACTCTTATTAATATCAACACTGATAATCCGCACCACTGACTTTCATCAGCCAGGGGTGTAATTCTCTCTCTTTTTGCAGTGGTGCTGGAGGTACTGGCTTGTGCTGCCTGGGCACTATGGCTACAGTCATGCTCCATCACACCCTGTCTTTGCATGTCGCAGTGATACAATCTATACGGCACCCCAGTCCTACATTGGTTAAATGCCTCTGATTTCAGTACATGAGCTTTAAACTGAAACGATTTTACTCCTTTCCCCATTTCTAAGACTTTTAATTTGTCATGAAAATGCAGTTTTCCACAGCTACAGGAAGATCATTACACTGAAAGTATCCATGACGGGGCGTGGTATATTGCAGGAACACTAATACAGACTGGAGATCTTGGGTGCTGTGGGGTCTACAGCTTCTAGATGGAAAATGTTGACTCCTGGAGAGTGGATTGAGTCTATGGGGCGTCTGTAAAAAACTGCAGAAAGAAGAACGTGGAACAAAAGCCACGATTGGCAAAAAGCCTTGCTTAGGCTTTCCATTATAGCAAAGTTTAGCAAAATGTAATAGACAGAGGAATTAAATCAGCAGCTTGAGCTCAGCAAATCTTAAAATGTCCAGAAAAAGAAAGAAAAAGGCTGAATAGATTATTTACAAACTCTCATCTCCAGTGTTGCAAACATCTCTCTGGCACCCTGGCATTCTGATGTAAAAGTTGCTGTGTCAAATATTCTTCCTCACTTCCAGGCCAGTAAACAGCAAAGACCTTCCCCTGTGCTGATTTAACTTAAGCCACAATTCTTCCTGAAAAACTTTGTTTCCTTTTTTCTGTACAATCTTGTTAATATAATTCTTTGATTTTTGAGCATTTAATACTTTTCTCCTTACTGTCTCTGATCTCTGCTTTCTGTCCTCTGTGGTTGCATTGAGGAACATTTTGATCAGATATATGAGAAAAACATATTATTTACGTAGAAATAGTTCCTTCTCAATATTGAATTTATACATATTTTATGAACCAAGCTGTTGTTACTCTTTTAAAACAGCCATAAAACCTTTTATAATAAGCAAATTTAAAGAAACTATATGGCCAAATAATAAACAAAAAATAAGTGAACAACGGCCTGATCCTGTGAGTCTTCTCTGTGACTGTGAATTTCTCAGCAAAAGCCTCCTCATTGCTCCCCATGACCCCACAAAAGAATACACAAAACAAGGAACAGAGACCGAAAAAGAAGGGATCAAATTAAGCTTCACAAAGCATCTTGGGTTACTCAAAGCCCCATTTTAATTTTGCTGAACCTGTAACCTGTGGATCAAGTTTATTCTATACCTCATCCTATCTAAGTCATTGAGAAGGCATGACTCTGTTATAGCCTTCACTGAGAGACCCAAGCTTGTAGTTGAAACTGTGAAGACTTTTTCAGCTCTGAAGACCCCCAGTTGAATTTCCTGAATTTCACTGAAATTGATGACTAATATGTCTCCACAATGTGTGTTTCATTTTGTGACTATGAGAAGACAGCTGCCTTTCTTCTTGACCTGCAGTCTCATGATATCCTAAGACCTTTGAAAAGGTATTTCCATCCACTGTCAAGTTAAAGGCCACTGCAACCTGGAATCCTAATAGATTATCTAGCCTGTCTTCCTTGCTGAGGGAAGATTAACCATACATAGACTAATGGCAAATGTTTGTCTAACCCGTCCTTCAAAATCTCTCATGAAGGGAATAGAAACCTTGTTTTAGATGGTCCTTTATTCTTATTATAGGAATGTTTCTGTGAAGATCAAGAAGATCATCAACAGGAAGGTATCACCTTTTATCCAAATGAGATATTAATTTAGCAAAACTGCTCTTTTTGGAATGTTTTTTTATTTAATGTCCCGCTTCCAGGAGGTCATAATGATTAATAAGTAACAGGCAATAGGATAAAAGGAAATGGCTTCAAGTTGCACCAGGGAAGGTTTAGATTGGATATTAGGAAACATTTTTTTCCCTGAAAGGGTTGTCAGGCGCTGGAACAGGCTGCCCAGGGAAGTGGTTGAGTCTCCATCCCTGAAGGTATTTAAAGAACGGAGAGATGCGGTGCTTGAGGGCAGGGTATAGATGGACTTGGCAGTGATGGGTTAACGGTTGGACTCGATGATCTTAAGGGTCTTTTCCAACCTTGACAATTCTATGATTCTATGATTTTATTCTATGTTTCCATAAATTAGCAGGAAAGACATGAAGCCATAATCCCTATAGTTTCGAAGGGCTGGAAGAGCAAATGTATGCTGAATCTTGCCATCTGTGCATGGTTCTTTTTATACTTTCACCTTTGTAAGGTCAGATTGTCACCTTGACAGCAGTGTGTGTAGATTCCCATTTCTTCTCTGCTGTTTAGATGCACTCACATTCACATGTATACAGGAATATCCTTGTATGTAAAGTGCATGTTTGTGAGACAGAATACCAAGAATACGATTAGAAAGGGAGTATCTTCAGTGTTGTTCGCTATAGAAGTTAATCTACAAGATAATTGGGCCTTTCTAACATACACTGCCTGTGATTCAGCCCAGATAGATGTAGAGCTAAAGAGAAGCTAAAAAGCCTAGACAATTAGAAGCTTGTGATGGTTTTCCCTCCAAAAAATTTATTTACCATGATTGTTTGAAAACTTGGGAAAAATGAAATTTAGGGAAAACTATGTCTATCTTTTCATGATTTGCCATCACTCCCCAATTATGAATTAACATTTTACTTTTATAATTTATGAACTATAATTTATGAACTAAGCTAATTCATTTAAGCATAAAATCCACATTTCCATGGTAACAGCATGAATGAAGAAAGAACGAACTTCCAAAGTTCAACTGCATTTTTTACAGCACTTAAAAATAAACCTCCAGCAATTTTCACCCAGGAAACTACTGTAGTCTTTTTGTATCTTTTTTTTTTTTTTTTTTTTTTAAACCAAAGCTCTTACTGCAAACTTGTATAAGAAAAAGTTGATTCTGTATGATACTTGATAAAGACCTGTACATGTCAAAACACCTAGGATTTTATTTTTTGTACTGTGATCTTAGTTCAGGAAACTATTTAGAGGGAACCTATTGTTAGGCTGAGAAATAGGATATAAAATTGTGTAACAGTGGAAGCAACTTATGCTTTCATGAAAAGATAGGTTTAGGCTTTTTTGATGTAGCCGGTATTTTCTTTAAATAAGCAAAGTGTTAGGTTTTACAATAGAGAGTACAATGATGGATATTCATTAGCCATGCTGCAACTATTCCTCTTCATTCAATTGATAACAGTTATTAGCTTAATACGTTAACAAACCTCAGCTAGAAATCTGATCAATGAGATAAATAACTTGTTTTGAAAATATGTTTAAATTTAGCCAGTTTTTGAAAAGTTCAAACCTGCATAGTGTTTGAAAGCAAAGGATAATTAACTAGTGAAACTATTTACAAGGGAATTAGTATATTTTCTATGTTTTAATGATTTCAAATCAAGAGTCAAGATATTTCTGGAAGCCATATGTCAAAAGTCAAAAGCAATCTATTGGAATCAGTAAAGAATAAATAGATAATCTAATTATTCTAATAAAGTAATAAATATAATACTATAACTTCTCTTTAAAAAAAGAAAAGAATACTGAAAATAAGTGTGTTACATAAATGAAGGAGGAAAAAAATCTCTTAGTGGAGAGAATTCTCTTTGAAATACAGCCAAATAAACCAAAATAATATACCTCTACAGGTGTAAATACATGATCCCTTTGTAATCAGAGCTTTCACAAATACAATTTACCAATTTGTCTATGGAATCTAAGAAAAATGTGCTTAAAACAGGCATCCATATTACTTATGTATAACTATAGACTTAATGTTACAAAAATCCTTGTCAGGAACCTACCTCCGTGAAAGTTAGTGATGCATACTATATCTGTATCTTCTCTAGGACCTATGACTCCAGACATTTGAAGACACTTGGCCAACCTAGATAGTTTTTCCTCTAATACTATCCAAATTATAAAAATAATCCCCAAACTAAGACTTTAAAAACTTATCCTAGTAGGAACAATAAAGTCACCAAAAATCTCCCATGACTGAGACTTTTCCTGTAGAATTTTATCAATGATTTCATTCTTTACTTCAGCTCCTCTTTTAGCCATCAAGTTAAAATATTTTCAGCTATATTTCAGCTGTATTATTCCCAGCTATACATACACAGGTTCATGGGAATCGATGAGATGCATCCCATGGTCTAGAGGGTACTGGCAGATGTAGGTGATAAGCTGCTCTCCATTATAATTGAAAAGTTGTGGCAGTCAGGCAAAGTACCCAGTGACTGGAAAAAGGGAAATTTCACACCCATTCTTAAAAAGAGTAAAAAGGAAGAGACTGGAAACTACTAACCAATCAGCCTCACCTCTGTGCCTTGTAAGATCATGGAACAGATCCTCCTGGAAGC
>KL267316.1:4772-23696 GCA_000699545.1 Podiceps cristatus
CAATGGGCAGGAACGATGGCGTAGGCCAGGTGAATGGTTACTACGTGGGACGTCTCTTGGTGACCATTGCCAAGAGCCGGGACCTGTTTGTCTCCAAGAGCTGGAAGACCATGGGACAGACAATGCCCTCGTAAGAGGGGATCAGTAACAAACCAGCAGCTGGAAGAGGGTGAGGGTGCACTTTTGTTGCTTGGACAGACTAGAACTCTCTCCTGGAGCACCTCCGAACGGCGCCGTCACCATGGTGCTTCTCGGGGGGCCCTGCTTTGCTGTAAGGGGAGGAGGCGCTTTCCAAATGAAGCGCACAGGAGTTCTCGTCATAACAAGCAGGGAAGGGATGTTTCTTTTACTTCCCTGTTGAGATGATAGCTCTGAGCAAGAAACTTGGTTTACCTTGATTTGTAACAATAAACACTGTGGTTTACAAACTCTCTGTGGTTGGTTTGTTATGTGGTTTTTCCCTGGCTTCCTCTGCCCTCGCTCTTCTAAAACGTACCTGCCTGTTACAGATCTGGGACCTGCGCTGGAGCACGCGGGGAGCACAGCTCACAGCACTGCCTGGGGAAAGCCTGCCCAAAGCCGCAGAGACGCTGGTAATCCTGGAACTCAACAAAATACAACGCAGCTTTGTGTCAACATCTCCACAGCAGCTTTAGTTACGTCACTTAACAGCACTGTACGTCAGCCAGAGAGCTGGTTAGTTGTGCGCTAAGTGTCTGTTGTACAGCGAGCACTTAATTACAGATACTGCTGCTTTTTGCCTTTTTTTTTTTTTTTGGTAAAGAAATTCCCAGAGCAGAAGTAGGTTTTATAACAATAACCACACTTGACACATCTTTTTCTTTTTTTCTTATAAAACAAACAAAATCACCATGAAATATTCTCATTAATTACAGAGATTATTGTGAGTTAAAAGCAAAACAGAAGCTCCTCATGCATCACTTGTAAAATCCTGTTCCCCTCTCTGTGGGCTGGAGGCAGAAGTTTACCACCTACCCTCAAGGGAGGGGAAACGGGATCAGAACATTTTTTAAGAGCTTTCTTTAAAGAGTGTGTGTGTTGGTGAAAAATTCACCACTACAAATCTAAAATGAGGTTACTCTTTTAAAAAACTTCTAAACTAAAGTAACAAGGGACACTAAACTCCTGAAAAGAGATGGTAACTCAATTGCTTAAGGTGATACAAATGGCTAGAGGATGCTGATAGCATGAAGAAATCGGACTAAATCCCTCTCATCTCTAGTGACAGCTCTCCATCAAGTCACAACACATCACACTACTACCACTCCCCTTCCTCATCACATTGAAAAAATAAAACCCACCTCTAATGCTTTTAATGCTACTCAAGTTTGTTGAAAAATAAAGTTTCATTTGGCTGCCATTGCTACTTAGTGTCTAGCTTGGCCATTTCTTGCACATAGATGCCAATACTTTCACTGTCGAAGAGCAGAAAGTAAATGTTCTTCAAGGAGGAAGAGCTGGTGCCGTCAAAATGCGTGGAAATAGCTCTTAGAGTCACCTGGGCTGCCGTCTGTTTTGGGAAGCAGTTTCTATGTGGTAGGGGAAGAAAACAGAACAAGAGAGTGTCAGCCACCCGTGCAAGCACTGTGCACACGTGATGCTGAAAGGAACAAGCCAGAGCTGTACCAACTACAGGCTGCCGTCAACACAGCGCCAGTTGCGCTTTTGCGATGTGTAAATCCCGGAAGCAAACCCCAAGGCTTTGATAGTAACATTCGCCGGCTGCTGTATTAGTTTCCTTGCTGGCACAGTTACTGGTCTCGTTTGCTTCTATTTCTTACAACCGCACAAAGTTTTTTAACGCTCTCCCCCAAGCCAAATCAAGGCCAAGACACATTTGTTCATTCATTTTGATGTTACAGTCCCTAACCTACAGTCTGAACAGCTAAAAATACGAGTCTTTACAGTAAGTGGGCTTTTCAACTGTGTTGACATCTCTTGGGGCACCTGACTCACATCCTTGAGATTCAAGTTTCTTGGCAGCAGCATTTTTTCCATCTCCTCATACTCCTTTTTTCAAATCAGAAACCATTCGGCTGCAGCACAGTTCCTTCGCCCTCATCTCTGCCCTACAGGGGAACTGGCTGAGAGCACGTCGCAAAGAGCAGAGTTACTACGAAGGTCAGCTGCTTTGCATCTCTGTTTATATGAAAATACGACTGCTACAATACTGGACATGATTTTAAGAACTGTTCTGCAGTTGGAACCCGATGCCTGCCTGGCGAAATGCTCTGCCTCGCAGTACGCTCATGCTTAGGAAGGTGTCCACATTGTTCTCCAAGCCTAACACTAACCAGATTCCTTGCCCCCGAAAGCATCCCTTCCTGAAGCCACACACGCGTGTCTCTGCCGCTGACACCCGGAGGGACGGACACTCTCCTGCATTCCCTGCTGGAGTTTCTCCGCTGCCTGACAACGCTTGTAACCGTTCTGCTGATTCTGCACAGCACCGAAGGGTGTCAACGCAGCGCTTGCTACGTGAGCATCTGGGAAGCCACGTACCTTGGAGAGCCTGGATGAGACTTCACTGGGACATACTGAGCTGTCTGAAGGTGAGCTAAGACCCCCGACGACGGGTCTTTGGATGTAGCTCAGCTGGCTGCTCTTGAGTTGAATGCCTCCTATTTAGATTCTACTGCATGATAATGCTCCAGAGGAAGTTAGATCCATGCCTAAAATACTCGCCAGCACAACCTAGCCCATCTCCTTCCTCTGAGGCAGGATTACATATAACTTTTCTGCTTCTGAAAAAAGTTTGTCTAACCTATACTTAAGAGATCTTCAGTGACGGGGCCGCATCAGAATACAAAGATAAGCCATCCCAGTGCCCCAAACTTGAAAAATAATGGTATTTCTTTTAATAGCATCCACAGCTGCCTCTCTAGTTTTTTTTTCCTTCCCCCCCCTCTCTTAGCACTGTGATGTGCATTTCAGTTCCAAGTTTAGTACTACTCACTTCTCACTCAATTTTGTGTTAGTGATTTCAGACTACTTATCATATTTATACTAAAAAACATCCCCAAAAGAGCTTGGAAACTAGTCCTCAGCAACTGCTGTATCCATATTCACTGCAACCCAAACAGTTACTAGCAAACAGATTTTCCTACGTGTAGTCCCTGGACAGCACCTGCAGCAGCCCAGCTAACACGCCTTTCTGGCGGCACGCGATCGGGAAGGACTTTCTGCTTCATTTCTATCTGCTTCACAGCACAGGTAATTTCATCTAAACGGCATTTCTCTACTTTTTAATGACAAGATCACAGAGGTGAAAAGCCCTGGCACAATTGAGACATCCCATTTATTGCTAAATTGTAGCAGTTACTGTAAACAGTCCCCAAGGTGGGACCAGAGGAAAGATGAAAATCCACGGAACCAATGCAGCATAATTCCCGGTTTACCCAACTAAACCAGCATTTCTTGTGCACACACGTAGGTGGAATACAATGACAGCAAAAGCATTAAGTCTTAGTTGAAAAACTACCTTTTTTCAGACAACTCTGAGACCCTTTGATAAATAAAGTGTAAACCAGCAGCACCTGGTAAGACTTACTCTATTTTCCGTTAGCAGGAGTAATTGTAAGAGCAACAGAGCGTGAAATGGAAGTAAGCGGCAGAGGGATCTGCACTAAGACTAATGCTCCAAGGCTGGATTATTCTTAGATAACGCTCACAGGAGACATGAGGTCCATAGAGACTATTTCTATTGGCATTAAAAGCTACAGCTCATTTTTGAAAGCTGAATGTTATTATTAAAGAGTGGTAAAACAATTTATCACATTTTGCTTTGACTGAATACTATAAAGATTTATGTATAAAGGAAGAAAAATCATTAAAAGTTGCACTGCCCCTCTATTTATTCTTTTGTCCTGATCCATAAAAAAGTTATTTTGTCTTGAGAGGTGCCTATGTAAAAACGGCATTTTCACCTCCTGTGTATTCAGTGATGTGTGGTAATTTCACTGATCAAAATGCAGTTTTACTTTCATTTTACTCACTACCAGGCCACACAACCAGGCTGTACTATGTACTCTACTCTTTGGGCATTACTAACAAAGTCAGCAGTTACATTTCAAAGTACACAGCAGCGTGCAAACTCCAACACGAAAGAACAACTTCTGCAGGTAGCAGGGCTTAGGTAAGGTTTCTCGTGATCAGAGACCAAGATTAACAAACGGTCGGTTTTAAAAAAAAAAAAAAAAGAAGATAAATACTTTGAATTACTTAAGTCAAGCGCATTTTATTTGCTAGTTATTGGGAAAGAAATGTGTAGTTTCACAGTTGGTTTCATAGTTCCCTTTTTAAAGCAGAACTATATTTGAGAAACACTGATTTTCTTTTGAAAGAAAAGATTTAGCGTGACTAGTCTGTGTAACATATATTCTCGGGATGGCTTAAGGGAACACCCCACTTTTACCTAGCTCAGGCTGCAGCAGTTACTTGCCTTCAGTATTGTGCTGGTATGATCTTACTAGTACGAATGGAGGTTTAATGTTTCACCACAGCAAAATGAAGGGACATAAAAACTGAGGTGGTGCAGGCCCACAGCAGAAGAACGAAAACTACTGCCTAGCGACAGAAAGCGCCCGCAAGCCCGCTCAGCTCTCCCGTGGCTTAGCTAATTTCGCCGTGTAAAGGCTTTCTGGTCGTTCCACGCAAACACTGCGCTTCAAGCTCCTTTAAGCCGGAGAAGCACGGTGTCAGATGGCACCCGCACAGCCCTCGCTGGAGTCAGGCTCAGCCCACTTCGTGCCACGGAGCAGGGGCACCTCTCTATCCCAGCAGCAGCCCTGACATCTAACCAGACCGTTGCTACCCGACACAGAATCCTCCTTTGCAGGAAGAGTCATACCTGCCACTGGGAAACGGGGGGAAAGCCACGGACTTCAACTTCTTGTCTTCTGCGGCTGTTAGGCAGTTCTTTATAGTCTCTTCAAGCTGCTCTTCACACTTGTCTGAGCCCCACTGTGGGATGTGACAGTGGATGACAAACTTTGCTGCTAGGCCGCTAGACTGAGTAAGTGCAGCTAACACAAACGGAAATATAACATTTAGTTTTGAACAGAAACCACCCTGCAATGACCTCTCAATCCAAAGTACTTCTTTAATTACATTACCTCTCCAAAGAGCCACATTAGGGATTAAAATAGGCCACAATGGCTCACTTGCAATCATAATCCGACTGTCTTGTCATCACTTTTGTGATCAATTCTTATTTCTTCAGAGACCAAAGAACCCAGGGCTCATTTGGTTAACGCACAGTTATTCAATAATATCTCATAGCTTTCTCATTCAGCACGGCCTCCGGATTTGTTTTATGCAAACTATCAAAAACTCGCACTGAATACAGTATCGTTAATCCCCCGACAGACACTTCTGCAGTGCTGTCACAGCCTTGTCTTGGATGCTTTGCACAAATATCCTGCACCATCATTACAGCTCCAGAGCGTTAGGGAGTAATATTTAGACCCACTTCACAGCTGGGTAATTTCAGACAACGACATGAAAATCAAAGATGTTTGTTGAAAGCTTCCACCAGTCATGTCCAATGAGGAATCTCAGATCATTTTTTCAGAAAGCGTTAACGCTTCTCCGGAACCCGAAGAGTCCACAGCAAGACATCAGTTCGCTTTTGTTGCAACCGTGACCGTTAGCACTTCTGAAAATCTGGGTCTTGAGAGTCTCAGGTTAAACACCCTGAAATTAGCTGTGCTTAAAATTAATGCCCAGGGATGAAAACCTTGGATTTATTCACCTGCCCGCCATCACAGAGGAATTCTGTTGCAGGCACGGGGGAATTCTGTCTAAGGCTTCACTGTGCCACTTACATTTCAACCAGAAGGGAAACGCCAGGCCTTTAACCACAGGGAGCAAACTGACTGAAAACAACACAGGTATCCTGTGAGCAGCCCATTAGGCTGGAGCTCAAGTGTTTGCAGCAGGCTTCCAGTAATTAACCACCATTTATTATCGCTTGCCTCAAAACCAGCAGAAGAGGCAATTTCAAACACAGCAACACAGCACAACGCTTGAGAGCATACATCTTCCCACCTACCAACTAAGACGATCTTCTTTCCTGGGACTGGCTTAATAGCATAAAAGGAGTCTATTTTCTAGTTAAGTAGTGACACTGACAGAGAAAAATAGTTTACTTAGACATCATGGCATGTATTTTTGATTCAGTGCAAAAGTAAAGCAAAGTATCTTGTACAGATTTTTCCCCATCATTTGAGATTCTAAAACTAGACTGTTCATTTAGGAAATTTTAAAACCGAGACTATTTAAAGCATTTAGTCTTTTGGGTATTGAGATACTAGGCCAAATAAGGCACTGGAAGATATACTGTAACTTCTCTCCATCTGCCCTCCGGCCACCTTCAACCCCTATGATTTGGTTTAACTTGTTGACAAGGGAAGACGTAATCTCAAACTCCAAACTACTGACTGCTACAGGTGTGTTAAACATTGGAAGGGAGCTCTTCTGTAATTCCTATTTCTACAACGTAGCTGTAGTGCCTGGGAGGAGAGCAGCAATAGCTCTTCCAAAAAGCTATCCATTCTAAAGATCGTATCACATCTGTATTTGTGTTCAAAATAAGATAATTGTTTGGATTATACTGTTCAATGAATGCGCATAAAGCAGGATAGTTCATAAACTATCACTGTGTGTATTTCTTATGTCACACAGAGCCGTTTCTGATCCTCACTAAGGAATGTGGTACAAAAAGCGGACAGGAAAGATGGCACAAAAGTGACAGCACAAGTTTTCCTTAATTTTTGGACTCTCACAAACAGAAACTGCCTAAGGTACGTTAATCAGCCTGCTACGAGTTACGGTGGCACCTAGAAGCTCCAAGAGCAGATATGCACGGCACACAGGTATCCTGTTCTCTTCTTTTTCCCTAAGCAGCCTGTCCATATCAGCAACAGGTTCAAACAAGAAACAAAACCATTTACAACACATAAGCAAAGGCACGTATATAACCAAGATCAGAATGTCCAGAGAAAATAACATATGGAATAAGCTGTTTCCAAAAGAGAGCGCAGTATCATTTTTACCTTCAGCAACTTCCAAAGGTCCTTGAGATTTGCGAAGCTCTTTCACCGTTTCTAAAAACTCTTAACGCCTTGCCTGCAAGGACACAGAGCAACAGGCCTTGGCCTCAGAGCATCACCATGAAAAACAAGTCTACCTTATTTAAAAGAACATTGTACACATTATCCTGTTTCCCTCTATCAGCACCAGCTGAAGTTTATGTTTACCGCTCTGCCTAGCCATAGATAGTTTACTCTTTATTGGTTTTGAAAACCCCTGTATGTCATTCCTGGAAATTACTTTAAAATAACTAGCTGTAACAACACTCTCTTACTCTGGCTTACAGCTAAAATAGTGAAGACTGGGATTTTCAGGACTCAGATTTTCAGCCTCCAAAATCAACTCAACATACAAACCCCACTACTTTCTGAAACAAACCCAGCCAGGGAAGGGAAGGGCTTGATGCCTGACCCAAAAGCCTGCTACCGGATTCGGGCCTCTCTGTGCGACTGACTGCCTGTCTCTTTTTCACCTCGCTCCTGCTTCAACGTCCGTATTTTTATGCCAGCAGTAATACTACTTCCTTATTTCACAGGAGCAGTATAAGGCTTGGTACATGAGTATTTCTCAAGTATGTAAAATCCTACAACGAAAGAATAATTAGAAGAGTTATTAATGTCTAATCTTCTTCACAGAATTTTCAGAGGCAAATGTAAAAATAACCCAATAAAGACCACAACAACGATTATTTATACTTTTGCTGCTCATGTGCTTCAACAAATTATCTGTGTTTTGATGGTTGTAAGCCATCATTAAAAAGACAGATTAGTGATTAGCCTGTTGTACCTAGTCAGATCCAGCCTGATTTTCAGAAGTGTTGTGATATTTTATGGCCCGGGGAAGAGTCAGATGAAAGGGGATGGGATCTCAGCAGGCAGCTAGTAGACCAGCTACTGTTCCAACTCTAGATCTGTTTTTTCTGCGCGTAGAAGAGCCTCACCTATTTCCTCCTTGAGGTCTATTTCAGCAGTTGTAGGGTGAACGATGCC
The DNA here is from genome assembly GCA_000699545.1 of Podiceps cristatus. Lineage (NCBI taxonomy): Eukaryota > Metazoa > Chordata > Aves > Podicipediformes > Podicipedidae > Podiceps > Podiceps cristatus. Next base: position 12,875 of record KL267316.1, read on the forward strand.
TTCCACTTTCATGGAGCCAATATGGCTGATGTCGCTCTGTGTCAGAGAAAGCTGTAAAATAATAAGAGAAGAAAAAATAAAACAGTAATCCAAGTGCAAAATCATTTTCATATACCATGAGAGAAGGCTGGAGTCAGATTTTCAGAGATCAGTTTTGTTGCGTTCAATACGCGTGATTCTGATTTTTAGCCTTTAATTAATTTGTACACCGCTCAGATTGTTTCGTGATACGCCATCTTGGGAGCTTGCTCCAGAAGAAGTTACTGCCAGAAAATTCATGTTCTAGTATCAGACTTTGACGAGAAAAGGCTGACTTTGGAAAGACTTTTATTTAAAGAGAAAAATACTAAAATTAAAGAGCTTTTCTCCTGTAGAAAACACTTGCCCCCAGTAAACTACTGCAGGGACTGAGAAGAACGGCTGAACACTATTCTGATCTATAAAGGCTTCACCACCGAAGTAATTAATTTCCTTTTGACTTCCTGGAATAAATAAAATAAGGAATGCTTTACCCACCCATGCATCTGGATACAGGAACTGGCCAAAACTTGATGTCTTAAGGTGCCCAAAAAAGGCTGCTCCCCAGATTTCACAGCCTCATCAGTCTGAGCAACAACAGAGGACAGAAATCCTAGAAACCATTAAAAAGACTTCAGAGTCGCCCAACATGTGCCCAGCGCACCTCATTTCTTCCAGGATACACCGTAGTATTTATGTCCTAACCAGAACAGTAAGCACTGCTCATTTCAGAGGAGAAAGCGAGAAGCTGCAGAGATTCTGGAGGAACTCAGGAGGGGACTGAACTCTAATAAAGGAGATCCAAGTGTCATTTACCCAGGCAGATTACTGCTTTTAGCAATCTTTTGGATCAAGCACGTGCCTGGCCCAGTCCAGACCACTTCTCCAGCAAGAGGTGGGATCAGGTGGGCTGAACTCCTAAGTGCTGCTCCATACACCATCAGTACAGGGGCTTACAGAAGCAGTTTCAGGAAGAACACTATTTCCGGATGACCTTGTTATTGCGGGGATGGGGGGGGGGCCCCTCAGTCAGAGGGTCCAAAAGTTAAGGAAGGCAAAATCTCTCCCTCTTGGTGAGTACAGGGAAAAAAAAAAAAAAAAACAATGGGGCAGACAGTTGGCTGGACACCGAGGGCATGCGGGTATTTTGGTGAGACAGATTTGTAATCCTGGTCAGGCAAGTTGTCAGAGTCTGCTGAGATGGAGAAGCAGGCATGCCCGGCAGCTCTGGAGAGCTCCTCAATTTCAAGGGTGAGAGAACGGCACCCCACTTTCAGAGGGAGAATCCAGGCTTCAGCCACAAACCAACATTGCGGGACCTGGCCCAGAAATACTCTTTTATAAATAGTAAATAGCCTCGAGGGTTAAACCTGGATTGGCAGTATGCCAGGCACAACAAAGCCAAGTCCAAACTGAACAAAACTCTAAAACAACTTAGGCCAAGAAATGAACCAGCATGGCTCTCTATAGGGAAGAGAGGCTGTCCAGAATTATTCTTGGAAATCTTTTAGCTGCAGACATATTTTTTCAGACCCTCTACCAAGCCCATGACTTGAGTGAGTTTTGGCCTTAATTTTGGGACCGCTAAGGGAGATCATAGAGATGATTTTATACGGGTGTTGGATCAAAAGCATCCTTCCATTTATGCTAGGCTCCACTGCTGTGATCCCAGTCTGTTACAACTTTCTATTACCTTTTGTCCTGGCACAAGGCTCTTGGAGGACAAGATAGTGAAACCATCCCCAGGTCCATCGTCAGATGTTGAATTTGAAGCTCCTTCTTTTTCGTTGTCCTTTTGTTTGTTCTATTTGGGGGGAGAAAAAAGCAAGAACTCTCAAAGGAAAACAGATCAACGTTTACCATTATTCAGTAATGGATAGATTTAATCAGTTACTACAAATCTCTTCTTCTCGGATCAATACGTTACTGACAGCCTTTTAATCCCCAGGGGTTATGTAACGACAGAAGTCCTCACTGTTTCGATAATGCTAAAACATCAGAGGTTCATCTGAGGCATTACAGACGTTGGTAGTCCCATTAAGAGCTGGGGCACCCACATCCGTCTGCAGTCCTATTAACAATTAAGGTTATATTTATGGGTGGGTGTGTGCTCGTTTATTTTTGCTGCTCACAGACCAGAGCTCATACTAAATCAAACTTGTTAACTTAGTAACCCAGTCAAGTGCTCAAATCTGAGGGAAAAAAAAACCCAACTTTATGATCTGAAAAAAACCCTGTTAGCCTCAGCTAATAAATCATAAATCTGAATCTATGTTGACAGAGGCGATCCATCACACCTCCATACCAGCAGTCAGAAGGGCAAAATGAAATAACTAATAGCTGAAGTTTGAATGCAAAATCCCCTTTGTGGGACACAAAATCCCCTTCACGCAGCCTAGCTCCGGGAGCAGTGAACCTGTTCTTACCAGGGCCGCAGGAGCATCTCCTCACATCTCTCAGTATTTGCTGTAAGGTGTGTCAAGGAGCTAACAAGTCCCAAAATCTGCATGCAAAGTAAGGTGGTAGCCGAGATCAATACACAGAGGCATCTTATTAAGCACCCCATGAAGCAATCCTGTTTTCTTTTTAAAAGTTGTTTCTGCATATTCTCCGCTATGGAAACATATTAAAGCCTAGAGGCCTCAGAAAGATGTGCTCAACAAGTTTAAAAAGCTTAGGCCAAAGCTTAATATCGTTTAATCCTACCCAGTTAAAAATCTAGTAGTGTTTTAAGATGCCTGCTCTGAAATGACAAACCAAGAGCACTGATCGGGGTTACTGCTTTACCAAACCAAACGGTTTTGCATAGGGGTAGAGGATGGGCAACTGCGAGAGCAGGTGCAGGGGTCCAGTTCCGATTCCTTTATTCTTCTTGCAACTCTTTTAAAAACCATTAACACCTGCAAACCTAAGCACGCACGAAACAAAGAGCTTGCCAAGGTGTACGTACCATTTATGTACCATGTCGGGACAAGTTCTCTGGACAGTGAAAAATCTTTAACAGCAACCCAGTAACTGCACAAGGCTGAAGGCGTGACATCTCCCAAGTAGGAAATGTTTTAAAATACAGCTTCCTTTATTTTAATAGAGTTCACTGCCACACAGTTAGTGTGGAGATAAAAAGCTTCTACAGTTACCAAGGAAGTATTGTAAAGGGTGACGTGGAAATCTGAAAAGCTTCCCTCAAAGCTTTAAAGGTTTCTGTTATGAAAATTCATTACAAAAAATACTGTGTTTGCCTTTATTTCTCAAGTTTAGAGAAAAAAAAAAATCCTGGTGTGTCTATTATCAACTCCTACCTCCCATTTCCAGCTGTTACAGACAAACGATGCAGAACCACTAGTTTATTGCTCCTCCTCATCTTAGTGGGTTTTGATCCACTCCCTCTCCCACACCTCTGGAATCCCATACCTGCCTCGTGCTTACCTTTTTGGGTGTCCGGGCCTTGGCAGACTTTGCCTTCTTCCCACTCTTTTTGTTCACCATGGATTTCCTCCCCTTCTTCTCGGGAGTAGGGGAAAGGATGGTCTCAGATTTGCCTTTGGCACCCCGTTTCTTGGCTAGAAGCTCTGGCTGAATTCTGGGCAGGACACCTCCACTTGCGATAGTCACACCTTTTAGCAACTGCAAGGAGACGCAGCGTAAAGGAGGACGTTACAGATTCTCTTGGTCTGCTCTCAAGCTATTTTTGCTGATGACACTACACACAGGCAAGCAGAGTCCACGCTTCCTAAAGCATTGCACCTTGTCCCTTTATCATGAAAAAAACGCCCAACAAAATCCAAAAAACGTTAGGGAGGAAATGCACACTAACAAGAAGCCCAGTAAGTGACAGTGAGGCCAGCGGCGCATCCCGGAGAGCTCCGTCACCGTACCATCGCTCTTCTCTCTGCCAGGGCTGGTCTCGCTGCACACCTGTCCTTGGCGACTCACGAGCCGCGCACGAGGGTCAGAGCTGCTGACAGGGACCTGCAAGCTACTTACAAATCCCGACCCCACCACAGCCCTGCTCGAAGGAGCACTGTTTGCAGATCCCTTTGGCAGGGAAACCGATCCTGTGAAAGCAAGCCCGAGCCCCAAGAACCTGCTTTGCAGAGGTGAACAACGGGAATGGGCTGTGATATTACACGGAGGACAAAGCCTGGCTAATTGTCAGATCTAGCCCCCAGTTCACAGGCCAGCGGCAGCACCACGGAGCAGGGAACGGGCTGGTAGAGTCAGCATGCTTTCCCTCTCTCCTAGCCTGTTTCAACGTTTCAGTCCCCTCAACTGGAAACAGAGCTAGATGACTTCACGGGCACCGGATTTTCATTATTTAAAGCAGTCAAATTAAGTGCAGGACTCTTTCAAAGCGTGAGTGATGTCATACATCTTCACATGGGACCAACCAAGAAGAGATCCTCTGATGCTGCCTGAACCTTTCCAGCACCCCTGAACGCTGCAACTCGCAGCCCATGCCGTGATCTCTCTTCTCACAACAAGTTTAGCAGAAGTGATCCCACAAGTGATCCTTGGAGTCAGAAGCACTGCGAACCACGGTCTGGGTGCTATGGGACCTGGGCATACGGACAGGGAGGCAGTCCTGGAGGCAGCAGTGGCAGAGAGTGAGCCAGATCCCTACCCAAGACGGGCCTCATGAACAACAGAATAGAAAACACACATTCCTACAGCTTTTGGGAAAAGGTCTTCCATATAGCACGTTTTCTTTAAGTACTGGATATCTCTGAGGAAAAAAATAAGCAACAAGTTTACCTACTTCAACAGGACTCACAGGCTACAAATGAAGCAAAATTTATAGCTAAAGTATTTCAGAGAGATCTCAGAACCTTCTTTTTTTGTTTGCGTTTATTCAAGTGGGCACAATCTTGTCTTCCTCTGCTCTAATAATTGTGTTCTCACTCACGTGTCAGACTGAACTGTTTCTAACCTTCCGCGGTAGCAGCTTCATTCATGCCACAGCACATGACTCTTGCATCAAGAAGTAAATGGGTACCTGATTCAGTTCCTCATCATTTGCAACTGCCAGGAGGATGTGTCTGGGGGCGATTCTTCCTTTCTTGTTGTCTCGCGCTGCATTTCCTGCTAATTCTAGAATTTCAGCTGTAAACACATGGAAATAAAAATGAGTAGCAAAAATGCAGCTTATATACACCCTCGTATACACATTTTACATTCCTTCTCAATATCCGTTTACCTTTTCAGGGGCGTTTCCCGATTTTAATGGTCTTTGCTACAGAAAGGCAGAAACCAAGCGACACTCAGTGTCTTCCTAAATTTACGGAAAATAATTTGTCCTTCCTAATTCCCTAAAGGATAGCTAGCAGAAAATACGCTAAGCTTGGTTCATATAACTTCTTTACGAGTCCCAAATCAGAATTCGCTTTCAAAACACCAAGAAACACCCTATAAAATGTACATCAGCAGTCCCAAATTTCACAGTAATCCTGCAACACTGGAACAGTAAAGCATGCAATGAAACCCCAAACCTAGAACAGGCAGTTCTGGCAAAAGAGCAAGGGTTCTCAGGACCAGGTAAGATGAAGACTGAGGTGCATTTAAAGAAATACTTTGAAAGCCAACAAACTAGCCAGGCGATGCTGCAATTCTGCATGAAAGGGCATTGAAAATCTTTGAGAAGCTTCATTTCAGAACAAGATATGAAAGGTTTGACTTAGAGGCAAGCAGAGACAACACAAGAGCTTCAATGCACGAACTACTGGTAGGAAGTTCCTTCTACGTCTCTGGGAACAGGAGGTTACTTCAAAAGTAGTTTCTCTAAATTTGCAATAACATTTATACTGTGACTGAAGTCACCGAGTTTTTTCTAGTTGTTATAGAGGAAACACAGGCACGTCTTTCTGAGTTTATTTAAACTGTAGCAATCAGTATAATTCATTAACTTACACAGTCTGGCCCCTACTCAGAAGTTATTTCTCATGTAAGAATTCTACTGAAACACTGAGAAGGAAGGAGAAGGGAATGTTTTGCTCCAAATAATCATAAAAATCATATTCACACCTTGTTTCATTTTAAAAGTACCCAGTGCCCCCTCCTTCTGCTTTTTGGTTTTGTATTTACATCTGTCAGTAACAGGGGTAAGAAAGTTACAGCCCATCGCTGTCCTATTAATGATATTTTACTTCCTTTTATCAACTAAATAAAGAACTGTAACTATTATAAAAAGAAGTTTCATGAAAAATGTAATGGAAGTCTACACAATATTCTCTGGCTAAAATCCAAAGTATTTCAACAAGAGGCTTATCTCACGGGAAAAATACAAGCTTTCAGTTTCACTCAAAAACAGAAGCGCGTACTTGTCACCCAGTTTTCACTACCGCACAGCATACATACTTAACGGAGCATCAGAGATGTAAAAGCCATTGTTCGGAATTATGTGCATGTTCACAGTGAATTGTTTAAGAAACAGACAGCGTCTGTTGAAAATTTTCACCTTTATTCATGCACCACTTCCAAGAAACATTATCAAAGTTGCAAAGACGAGCACTTAAATGTTAGGAAATACTAGAACCACGGCTGCGATAAGTAGGCCACCGCCATGAGGAAAAAGCGGTATGTGATCGAAGAATCAGAAATAGTCTCGCACCACAAAGACAGACTGGGCCTACAGTAAAAGTTAGGCCAGCAACCTCGGCTCTGGCATTTCCTAACTTTGGAGCGTTTGACTTGGACTTTAAAGGAGGGGACTGAAGAGAGATCCTGCGTAATCCAGCTATGTTCCCCCCGCGGGGCTGCAGGGCGGCAGGTCCCGCCCCGACTCCCAGAGCCCTGCCAGCGGAGCTAACGCAGCAGCAGACAGCAGAACAGATTGCCATCCATCGTGCAGAACAGCATAGAGCAAGCGAGACCCAGCCTTCTCCAGCGGGCTTTGCAGATGGGTGCTGTTAGCGGAGGGAAACTGCATCAGGGGGAAAAAAAAAAAAAAAAAGGCAACACATACTTACTTGTGTGGCAACTGGAGTTCTTTCAGATGTGCCAACAACAGGCACATCCTGCTACCCGTGTGCTCACCCCACTCCCCCAGGTTCTGGGTCCTTTGGCCAGCAGCATCCCGACGGTGCACTCAAATGTCCTCTGCCTAATGTTAAGAGCAAAAAACGCAGAACGCTCAAATGCCAGCCCTCTACCACAGGACACCGGGAAGAAGGGAATCCAAGGCAGAGATGATATATGGCAGACTGTGGAATATGCATAAAACTTAATGGCGAATGCCAATTATTTGCATAGGTGAATAATTGCCTTACCTTCCTCTAATGATGGCCTGTATGCATGTCTTTCTAATGGTGGAGGCAAGGACTCCGTCTTAAGAATACAAAATGGCATGTGCAAAATGCAACATCAGATCTGGAGGCTTTAGTTACCACATCGTCTGCTGATAAGAACAGATCCCTAAAGAAACTGCTTTACATTTCAAGTAGAAACATCTTGACAGCTGAGGTTACCTAAACTCTTAAGGACATGAGCCTGAGAATCTAGGTCCTATACTCTAACAAGCTCTCTTGAAATCGGGCATCTTGATATTCTTAGATGTAAGTTGGTTTTACTTTACATCCTTTCACCAGCAGACATTAGGAAATAAAGTGAAATCAGAAATAATCTTGCTTCCCTCAGGATTGAAAATCCACACAAGATACCTCCACACTGGAAGCGTAACTTCAAATTCAGACATCTTCAGCGCAGATGGCTAAACGCTCATTTATGCTCTCCACCGTTCACCTGAGCCTCAGATAGACACCGAACGTACGTCAACAGAGTAACGCTCAGATCTGTCCACTGACTCTACACAACGGCCAGTCTTATTAATAGAGCCTTTTCTCCTATTTGATAAGCACTCGGGACCAGGGAAGAACGTAACTGTCTTCCAGCCAACACAAGTGGCAGTCAAGCTGCGACCTGAAGGGGATCACATCTTCTCATCCTGTGACATACAGGAAAAAGAGGTTTCTTTAGCTGACGATCAACACATTTGGAGTGTCTGGGAACTAAAAGCACCATAGCCAGGCCAAAGCTATTTATTCAGCTGAGCTCAGCCTGCTTTTGTGAAGTGCTCAGCTGGACTGATAAGAAAGATAAATGAAAACTACTCATAGCAGAAGCGGAAAGATTTCAGACAGGTTATCTTGTTTTCCACTGCCCCTTCGGGATAAGTTTTGACAGTTGCTGTTACACTACCATGTACAAATCTACCCAATAATACCTTTGCTCTGAAAAGACGCATCAGATGATGGCGTCCTTGGCCCTCCACTTGCAAGTGGAAAAGTATCTGCTCGATTTGTCTCTTGACAGCCAAAGAGTGAAACAGAGGAGCATGCTGATGTCCTTTGAAGGAGGAAGCATTTGCTGGTGTTGTGTTCTGCCCCAATTTAGAGAAGACGGCTTTCCATTGACATCTTCCTTTGACCAGCACACCATTCACAGGTCTTCTGCTTCCTAAGCAAGACGCATCTGTATTCTTAGCCTGCATTTTGGGAAGGTGCATTACAGGACACGCGCAGCTGGCGTTTGACTTAGATGATGATGACGGCAGTCAGCCCCGTGCACACTCAGAGCATAGTCTGGCATGCGCCGGTCGCAAAGTCCGTAAATCCAATGGGACTGAGGCCAATTTTTCACGGAGTTTTAACTCTGAAGCCAGTGGAGCCCAGCACTGTTCCAGTAAACACAACCTTCTGGATAGGAATTAAGCTGCAGTTTTGCAATATGATTTTCAAGCCTAAGATATAAAACAGCATAGAGAGATTATAAAGAAAAAAAAAAGCCTTAGAACACTGATGAGACCTCCTTCACATTAGCTAATCAGTTGAGCTAAAAGTATCTCTTCTTGAAATACACTGTGGTGATTGCTGGCATTTTAACAATGGGGCTGATAAGCCGAAGTGCAGATTTGGCTTTGATAATGGCTGTGGGGTGCAGCCACAATCAGTCTTGCATACAAAGGGAAAAAATGGGGATCTAGTAGCTGGTGACACAGAACACATACCAAAGCCAGAAGGCAACCTCAACCACATGGCAACTGGGAATAAGGATGCTCAAGATGTGTATGTGCCATCCAGACGATGCTCGTCAAGAGGCTCAGTGCTTCAGGGCAACACAAATATAGGCTATCCAAAGACCACGTGTGCAGCTGATCACTCACAGAATCGCTGGTCCACGCTAGGCCCTGGACAAGCGCAATCCAACAGCTCTGGTCCTGTTTCGCCCTTCCAGCCTCATCCACCTTGCCCCTACCCCAGCCACGACTTGCTTTCCCAGCTCCATAGCCCCTTCTCCTCTCCTCAGCAATCCACACCCGAGACTTCTATCTCGGCTGCCTTTCCTGGACAGTCCCCATTTCTCCCATCTACTCTTCTCAGCTGTAGTAACATTCAGACTCAATCTTCCTTTCTAGGTTCATTACTAGCACCCCCTCCATCCAATCCTTAGCCTATGCCCTACTTTCCCAACTTACTCTCCAGCTTCCTGGCAGAATCCTCGGACACCTCTCGACATTTGTCTGCCCGCTGGTTATCCATTCAGCTCATTCCTACTAGTCAGATCCATCCCCAGCTCTGTCTCTAACATCAACGTTCTCCTATAACCATTTATGATCTGTTCCCAGGCTCCTCCTCTGACCAATGGGCAACCTGTTCCCAGCCTCCCAGTCTGCTTATCCACGTAATTCCAGCCTGCCCTTCCCACCTCATGGACAGTAAGTAGGATGAGCCTCTCCAAGTCCTATTCACGTACTCTCTGCCTTCAGTCCCAGACCTCTTGCTACCCGCAGCTTTTGTTGGTTCTGCCTTCACATCAGAGAGCTTCCTCTCGGCGCCGCCCGGTACCGCTGAGACCACAGAAAGCCCGTTCCTGCTCTCAGTGCTGTAACCAGGAGCAGCCAGCGACAGCAGTGAGAGGGACAGTCCTTCGGAGCTCCTGTAGCCAGGGGCTGAAGCATGCTCAGCCACTGCATGGAGTAGCCCACACGCAGTCCTGTCGAGGCACGCTCCGTCGCTCCGGTGGGACGTTGCATAGGCAGTCTGGGCAGCACTGGGAGCTGAGGGAGGCTGGAGCATGCTCAGCAAGGACCAAGTCTTTGGAGATTTTAGCTGTTAAAATCAAAGAAGTCTCTGCTGAGCACGAGCATCCTGTGATTTTTCAAAGTTAGCTTGGCCAAAGAGAGGAGATTTCTCTGAGATGGCAGAGGCCAGCCTTCCCCGTTCGTAAAGCATCGTCTCTGCTGAAACGCAGAGAAGCACCTGGGCGTTTAGAGAAGTTCTCATGAATGTTTTAACTTACAAAAACACACAGTTCAACTCGCTTCTGTGAAACAGTTTAAGAACCAGACTCCCTTGCTCCCACCCTCCCAGACTTAGCCTGAAGCAGTTTCCCTGTATGCAGGCTTTCAGCCTGAGTCGCCACCATTTCACAGTTGCAAGTCCATGAGAGAAAACTGTAATAGGAAGTATCAGATCTGTTAAGAAATGTTACCAGTTTGATAGATAATACCTCATTTGACAACAGCCTCGGAAAACCACGTACCGTGGTTTCCTTAAGGCTTCCCAAACCCAAAGACTATATTCACACATATATATTAGGATTAACTAGATGAGGAGGGTTAGACACTGCCAATACTTCTTTTAATTAAAATATCCACAGTTTTATTATTTTCAAATGAAGCTCTGGATAGAGCACAGACACTTTGGTTTGCAAAGACCACTATCTACAAGCAATAGGTGTTTGCTCAGAGACATTACTCCATTCTGCTACTACATATATACAGGGCTGGGGAGAGAGAGGCTTTTCTCTCTGC
>JMFS01050497.1:0-25612 GCA_000699545.1 Podiceps cristatus
CGAAGCGCGGCGGGAGGCAGCAGCCCAGGAGGAGACGGGGAATGTGGGACGAGAAGAGCCTTTACCAGAGACCTTACTCTGTCTGATTTTGGGGGGGGAGAAATTCTGGAAACCGTCCGCTGCGTGTGGATTTCGTACGCTTTGAGATCCCGTTTGATAACTTAGTTATTTGAAAGTTGGTTAGGCAGAGCGCCCAGGGAAGCCGCGCTACTCCGACAATAAGATCACTCACTTTTTTTTAAAAAACACCGTGCTGTCAGTTTTTGCAGAAGCGGGCCCTAAAACCCTAACTAAAGAGTGCTAACGAGTTGGGTTTGGGTTGTGTTGGGGTGTGTTTTTTGTTTGTTTTTTTTAATTATTATTATTTATTCCCCTCATTTTAAAAACAGCATTCCTGGCCTGATCCTGCAGGCACACTGAGTAATACTGTTCACACAAGTCAGTACTATCTCCAGTTTATTGGCTTATATTCATGTGCATAAAATTACAGAACATGAATTTTGGCTCGATTGAAGCATGATGTAATCTTTGGCCAACAAAAATATAATAGTAGCAGCAGCACTTCTAAATGGTAGTAAGTTCTGTATTCATATACTGTTTAAATTAATGCAATTTAATTTTCTAATATAATCTCCATTTTAAAGGCTAAAGAATTCTAGGTTTGTTAAAGTACATTAAGAACTGTTTGCAATGCAAAACCAATTTTACTTTAACCTTTTTGTATCCCCAGTGAAATTAGCTGTGTACGTACACTGAGCTTTGGAAAAAATAATTTCAAAGAGGAATCTGGAAGAGTTTGAATTCTAGAAAAGGATTATAACAAAATTCCCAATGTTTCAATAATAATATTTGATAGTGACAAGTATTGTGCCAAATCCAGCTTCAAAGTATTCTCCAAAATCATTATTCTGATGTCACATTGGTCTGGAGAAGTAGATTTGACACTATTTGACCAATGTAAGGGCTGACACAGAAGTGAAAAACTGCCCAGGAAGGCAACAGAAAGATCCCGAAGGAAAGATCAATAAGACCTCGTTTGGGTGGTCTCACTGTTAGATGGCTGCTTGTTGGCTGCGCTTCTTTTTTCACCTAGACCATATGGTCCAGGCTCTTTTAAATGCTGCTTACAAAATGGACTGACCTGGTTCTTCTCACTTCCCCAGACAGGATAATCTCATTAATCTTATAATGGCCCTTAATTTTTGAGCATGCACTGGCTTTTGACTAGACTTGTCTGAACAGATGCGTGTACCATTTTATGGATGCGTGTAAATGTACTCTTTGCTTCCTTCCCATCATTGTTTGCTCCTTCTTTGGCCTACTACTGTTACTATTTTAGTAAATTATGTAGCACTTCTAAGATCTTTTCTGTACGAGCTAGCGCTGGTCTCTTATTCAGCACCTTTTGCTGTTCTGATTTGCACTGAAGCAACTTTAGATTTTACTAAGGCAGCCAGGTTCACTACAGGCTAGAAAATCTGCACGTGAACAAAAGGAAGTCATTTAATATGGCACACAGAAAGCTGCCTCGCAGAGACAAGGCACAAATCCAGAATGAAGACAGACAGTATCTATCAGAGAATCTTTACTGCATGCAGGCAGTCACTCAGTACAACCTGTTGTAATTTTGTGTTTTTGTTTTTGATGTGTTGGTTTGGTTTTTTTCTTCCCTTGAACTAGTTATCTCTTCCTTCAACTGCGACTTTTTATATCCCACTGTAGGAGACAAAATAGCAAGAATCTGGACCAGAAAAAAAATCCTACCATGCAACCAAATTGCAGTCATCTCCACAACATCCAAGGGAGTGGTGATGACTCTTCATCTTCTCAGAGCACCCACACAGCAAGGTTGTCAGGAGAGAGCTCATGCCATCATAGCGGAGATGTTCGCATACAGTTAAACTCTGCTGCGGGAGAAGCCAGAGAAAATCCGAGTTCCCGGCATTCGAGGCCAGGTTCCCAAAGTCACTCACACGGACATGCCCACAGCGAAGCAGGGGGGCTCGATGATTCTGCTCCAGACTCAGAGGAACATGGCGGCAGCTCCCTCTCAGAGCTCAGATACCTCCTCCAGTGGCTGCACAAAAGTCTGCCGTATATCTTGATTCTGTGTGTCAAATTGATCATGCAGCATATAATTGGTAGAGTATAACAAAATAAGGTCTGAGCGAACAGACCCTCCCTTCAAAGATATATACTAATAACTATGCCTGAAATATAATTCAGTTTGGTTTTAGCTTTATTTTTATTTGCTTTATTCATCAGAAAGAGAGATTTACTAAACTACATTTCAGTGGCTTCTGTTTCCTTTTCTGGCATATGTACAATGTGCTTAATTATTCTGGCTTGATAGTCTGAGCTATTAATTGTAATTACAAAGACATATTAGAAGTGGCTGGTTTTTTAACCTAGTTCAGTATTTTTTTTTTTTAATTATTTTATTGTATATAACTGACCCTTTTTTCCTAATAGGCATTTCTCTTGGAATTGGGCTGCTAACAACTTATATGTATGCAAACAAAAGCATAGTAAATCAGGTTTTTCTAAGAGTAAGTATCACCCTATGCAACAAAATACTGTAAGTTAACCAAGATCTTAATCCATCATTTTTTGAAAGAAATGTGAACGGAGATACTGCCTTATTTAACTAATAGTATTAGGTGTCAAGGTTCAAGAGGGAAGTAAAGTTCTAATGCTTCTGTACAGTGTAGAGCTTCTCATATAAGTAAGGTTTGCAAAATGCAAAAAGAGGTTTTTTTTTCCCCCCCTCTTTGAATACTGAAAACACTTCAACTGATAAAAGCTTTTTGGAATTTATGGAAGAACTTCTTAACTATATTTGTGGAATCAAATCGCCATTGACAGTTTAAACTTTCAGCTGTCTCTGTTCTCTCCCAAAGGAAAATCTCTTGTTTCTTCAGAGGTGGGTGGGTTTTGGTAGTGTTTTTAGAAAAAAAACCCACCTTGATACACAGAAATTGTTATGTTGAAAACATTAAAATTAGTGCTTTACATTTCCCCCACCTTGATACACAGAAATTGTTACATTGAAAACATTAAAATTAGTGCTTTACATTTCCATTGAGTTCTTCCATTTTTTTCTTGGCCTGAAACCACTAAGATAAAATCCTCTAGTAGTAAAGCTCTGTTCAGGTGCAGCAGACTTGGTGCTCTGGCAGTACAGTGAAGGCACTGAGATAAGGACTGCAATACGTCTTTACGATTATCTTACAGGAACGGTGCTCCAGGTTGCAATGTGCTTGGTTACTAGTATACTTAACTGGATCATCTCTCCTCTTGTATTACACCTTTCATTCGCAGTCACTGTATTACAGGTAAGTAGAGGAACATCTCGCATCATAAATTACTCACATCATCTCTGGGCTGCTGCTGTTTTTCTTTAATTGCAGTATTGGTTTCTCTTTCATTTCAATCTCTATTCCTCCTCTCCTGCCAAGCTGAACAGGTGCTGTCCTTAAAAACAGTATGTTAGAATTTGCAAGATTAGGCCCCATACTCAACTTAATGGTAGTGATGTACCCCAGGGAACGTAGCTGGGTTTGATTCCTAGCTTTGACTGTACCACCTTGCCTTCAGAATACTGAATACGGCATTCTGGGGCTCTGTGGAGTTTGTCTCCTATTTTTTTCTTTTTCCCTTACCATTCTGAAGCTACAGTCTTGGCTGTAAATCGCTCGAAGGCTGTATTGCTAAAATGGGAAAGAAAGCCTGTCTCTAGAGGATGGGGATTGTGATGAAGATACAGGAAGGAAGGGTCAAAAATTAAAAGGTTGTCCAAGATTGTAAATGATCGATTTGCAATAAAGAGTTCATTTTCTTAGCAAATATTTTTCCACTGTGTAAACCAGGTTTCCTTTTTTTAATTAAACCTGCCGTGATAATCTCAGGTTATGCTTTCCTCTAAATAGGGTGCTCCATTAACTTCTGATTATTCTTTTTGTAGCTTAATCTTTTTAAATCCTACTGTGGACTTTATGAACTTCTGGGAGGTGCTTTGGATTGTGGGAATCACAGACTTTATTCTGAAATTCCTCTTCATGGGCTTCAAGTGCTTTATTCTTTTGGTGCCTTCTTTTATGATGTCCTTTAAATCCAAGGTAAGAAAACAAGCTATATTTTTGCTTCCTTATGAAGATACTTTTACAGTAAAATTAGCTAATTACTAAATTCTACCCATCAGAAAAATACCCTTTTTAATTAAAGGTCCAAATATAATCCACCACTACACTATGGGTGAGAAAACCCTGTGGATTTCATGTTCGTCCCTGCTTGGTGCTCAGGGAGGTTTAGTCTGCTCTGAAAGAATTGCTTGTATTATGTCATCAGATAAATGGGTTTATTTCTGTCTCTTAAGTTGGCGGGGGATGAAGAAACCTTTTATTTGCTGCGATGGAAGAATGTGTATGCAGGCTGTTAGCATGGAGCAGCTGCTGCACAGTAAATTTTTTACATGCTTGACAGTAACTGACAGGGTAAGATTTTAAGATCTGTGTATACAAACAACTGGATTTTCCATCTCTTCAAAATAATTGAGTTTTGTTTTTAATAAATTTAAGCAAGATTTGTGTTGGATCAATGTGAATTTGATTCATAACTTAAATTCCTCAAACCAGTGAAGTGTAATGTTTTTTATAGAAGTCTACATTGGTTGGTGGGGTGTTCTATCTGCTTCCTGTGATGAGACATGCAAAAAACAATTAAATTTTATGTCAAAATAGCAAATACTAGTATTGTTAAAAAAAAGAATGAACAAGTATAGTTCATACATGATAGCATTTGAACAGGATGTTTTGGTAGGTTTTATATTTTCAAATGTAACCAGGACAAAGTTTTTTTCAGGGACAGCCAATTTCTTTAAATACTGGTTTATAATCAAGATTTTTTTTTTTTTAAGCTAATGATTCAATATCCAAAAAACCCAATTGTTGAAAATTCCAACTGTGACCTAAACTGTGGCTAAATTAAAGACAGAATCTGGTCAATGGGGGCAGATCATGGCATTATCTAGTGTACATCACACCACCATTCTTTTATCACCCCATCCTATGTAGGAGCTAATGATCACGAGATAAGGCTTCTTACACAGGCATGAAGTAATGTTTACAGGAACATAGTTTGTAACTTCTGTTTGTTCATCAAAGAATGGGCCTTACTCTCATTTTTTAATCCTGAATGCAGGACACAACTCTGTTCACGACAAGCTGATCTATGTGACTGTTATTTGTCTTATTTTCCTTTGTCATGTAATTTTTATTTTCTTTTTTAATGCTTATGAAGTTAAGTGTGATTAGCATTGTTAAGTAAGTAGGCATCTGACAAAGCCATCCTATTTTAGCCTATTTATTTGTTTTTCTACAGTACAGCAATCAGTTGTGTTATTGTTACTTGTACAGTTGTAGTGAGACTCATCATCTGGTCTTCATTCTTTTTCATGCTTCATATTCAGTTCCTTTAAAATATTATGAGAGGAATTTACTCAAAAGAATAACTATGCATCTTTTCTCTATATTTTAAAAAATCCTGTGTGCGTTAAATCTTGAGTGGTTCCTTTGCATGTCTTGCTTAGGGCTACTGGTACATGCTGTTAGAAGAACTCTGCCAGTATTACCGTATGTTTGTCCCCATACCAGTTTGGTTCCGTTATCTTATTGGCTATGGGGAGCTGGACAGTGTACTAGGACGGACCCTTGGGATATTGCTGGGCCTTCTCTACCTCATCCTGAAAGTATGTAAGCTTTATATTTCCCTCAAACTATTTCGCAGGAATTATCACTGGAGGGTTAGAGGCACATAAACTAACACATTTCTGAATGTTCCCGTGTCTGAACTGACTTGCAAGTCGATGCTTCAGTTTGACTGGTACAGCCTTCCAAAACGGATAGGAATACTGGCTCAGGGCACTAAATCTTCTTTTTCCTGCATCTGTTCTGGGAGTGGACTGAGGTTGCATAGCAAAGAATGCCATTACTGTGGGTCTCCTCACATCAGACATTGATCAGACTGTTACCCAATATTGAAGAAGAGAACTTGGAAAAATCAAGGTAAAATCAGTGGCAAAAAGAATCAGTATTCTCCAGGAAACTAGATTTTCTCTCTGTGAGAGTATCCTGTGTGATGCTAAACAAGTTAAACATAAGTGTCCATCCTGGCTGTCTACTTCACCAAAGAGCTAATCTGCCCCAAACGTAACCAGACTCAGTACAAGTTTGGCTTTGAACGTGAAAAACACTTTATAATGCTAAGGTATTAAGATACCTTATAAGCCTAAAGACTATTTATTGCATATATGATAATAATGCTGGTTTATTTGCACTTGAGTGCTTCATTTCAGAACCTCAACACTATTTTTCTTTTAAAGAACAGACATCTACTGGGGAAAAAAAACAGGCAAAACAGTTTGGTTACATTCTAATCAACTGGAACAGGGTCAGTCTGAACTATAGCTTTGCTTATTTTCCTGCCAATGTCAGACTTGCGTTGAGTCTTCTCGTGTTGGAATCTGCACAAAAGCCTGGAAGCTTTTTAGTTCATGGAGAAAAATACTAAGCATAACTCAGGTTTTCTTTCCTATTTCAGCTTTTGAGTTTTTTTGGACAATTGAGAAACTTCAGGCAGGTCTTACGGATATTTTGTACACGACCAGTGAGTACTGAATTTTCTTACGACAAAACAATAAACCAAATTTACATGAAAATACTTTTTTTTTAATACGTCATTCCTATATTACTTTGTATTGTTCTAGCAATAGACAACAGCATTTTTAAAGTAAACCCTGTATACTTATTCTCCCATTTCACAGTCTGAATTCCTTGACTATGTGATACGTCATGATCTGAACAACAAAACCAAACCCAAAACCTATTCTGCATGTCTCTTCAGATAAACGGATGTGAAATAACATACTCTTTTGTCCTGCTTCCTACTTTGTAACTGAATATTGGTTGGATGCAGACAGAGCTTTAGGATGAAATACAGTGATAACTGAAGCTTGCCAAGATAATTGACATAAAATTCTAACAGAGGTTACTTGCAAGTTTCTAGATAATCTTCCTCTGTACTAAGAGGTATTGTTTAGAATCTGCTATTCATGCAGTAAAATGTATAGAAGATTCTAGAACACAGTGTCATTGGGCTAAAAGAATAAAGCACTTCTCATTTTCTATCTTGATCAAATTGGAACTTAATACAGTGTTTTGCTTAGAGGTCACTTAAAATAAAACCAATACAGATTTTTCCAGTAACTGTGATCAGGGGAAGACACTAACTAGACAGCAGGGTAAGTAAGTGGGAGCACATAAGCTTTACGTCCCAAGACAACTATTAAAAAAATAGCAATGTTTCATTCGATGAGGGGTCGAATAGTTTTCCTGACAGAGCAGCCCTTATTCCCAATTCCTTTCTGTCCTCATATTTTTGTTTTGGCTCCCTCCCTGCCCCAAGAAACTAATATCTGCTGAAAATACCTTGTTTTACAGCACTATGGGGTGACAGCCAGCAAGAGACAGTGTTCTGAATCAGATGATATTTGTTCAATCTGCCAAGCCGAATTTCAGAAGCCTATTCTGCTTATCTGTCAGGTTACACATAATCAGATTTATTTTTTTTTTTTTTCCAAATTTAAGAATATTTTAAACAACTGGTAAACAAAACAACATAAAGTTAGTGAGTGTGTCTTCTGATTATTTTTAGAAATCAGGCTATGCAAATAATATACCGTCATAAATGGAAGAGCTTAGAAGCTCTAAGTTCTCATTCTTTTCATTACAGCACACATTTTGTGAAGAATGCATCTCTTTATGGTTTAATAGAGAAAAAACATGTCCACTCTGCAGAACTGTTATTTCAGACCATGTTAACAAGTGGAAGGATGGAGCTACATCTATGCATCTACAGATTTTCTAAAGCATGTCAAACAACTTGTTTTACACTTTGTTCAAGCTAAGGTTTTTTCAGTTTACTGCAGATTAAATTGTAGGTGGCACCAGGAACGAGTTTCCAAATTCTAGATATCATGCTTCTATGAAATGTTCCAGTATTTAAAACAGTGCAGAAAATGGTAACTTGACTTTAAGTATAGAAAAGTAAGTTTTCAGAATGAATGCAGAAAAGCCAGCATTGCTGCTCTTGTGATTCTTGTAGGAAACAATCAAGTCCTTGAAAAATGATGCATTATGTCTTGCAGCAGCTTCTTAATTCAATGGGTTTTTTTTAAGTTTAAATAGAGTTCCAGACTGTACTAAACGGTATTTATCCTTCTAACATGGCTCAACCTAAAAGGTCAACCTACCAATTTTATTAAGATTATGAGCAAATTTTATACTCTGGACTACAGTGAGAATTAGAGCTACTTGTCACACTGGGCATTAAAGATCCGTTAATACTAGCCCAGTAGATCAGAGAAATCAGCTTCTTATTCATGCGCCTGTAACAACAACTGTTTCTCACTGTACCTGGAGATAAGCCAGAAGAATAAGACGTTTCCCCTTTAGGTTCTTGTAGACTTTTAATGGATCTTTGGCTTAATACATAAACCAACCAATGATGTTAGTTTTTTACTTAGCATTTTATAAAGTTGGTATTTTTAAAACAAATCTTTAATACTATATTTTTGTCATAACAGGAACCAGATTTTCTTACAGGGGAGAATCTATTTTATACTATATTTGCAATTTGTAGTATGCATAAAAATCAGAGAGAATAAATGCATTTAAATCTATTTGTTTGGTGCATGTTGAATAAAAAACAAGATTCATTACTGTTTCAGTATTAACTTACATATTAGCATGTAACAGCAGCTCATTGCTAGGTATACTTTTCCTGTTAAACTAATGTCTCTGAAAAACAAAAAACCTCCAAATGCTACAACTTACTCATGACTAGTCTTTATGCTAATTATTGAGCTAACTTACCTACAATATCACTTTTTTTACCCGCTTGTCTTTTTTCACCTTGCTCTTCAGCTAAGACTAAAAAAATCCCACTGAAATTATTCTGTTACAGCAAAGTTAAATTGAATTGCCATTAACTTGAACTTGTCTTAACTGAATACCTAAATTTCCTAAAGAGAAAACTTCTAAATTAGGGAAAAAAAGCAGAATTTAAAAGTTAAACACTTACTTGATGAATGATGTAGCAACTGAAATGGCCAGGCAGAGTGACTGAGGGCTGTAAAGTTGCAGCAGCCACAGCCAGATTTATAGGGCTGAGAGAGCCTGATGGGAGAGTGCCCTTAAAGGTACAGCTAAAAGTGTAATACTAGGAAATTTAGTATTCTGAATAAAGATCTAATGAGATGGAAGATTCAAGCTAAGAGGTATCATCATACATGCGGTGGGTTCTGCTGTAGCTTGCTGTGTGTTGCTAATTGTGTTTTTGTTTGAAGTTTGCTGCAGTTCAGAGTAAACGTGCCCTGTGCTTGTTCCACCATGGGACCTGAGTGACTGGGGAAAAAGACTCCAGCTTAAAGAAAACAGGCAAAAGCTTCCAAGTCTGTAATTGGAAACTTAGGGGAGTAGAAGAGACTGGTTCCCATGGAAGCCTTTCCCAGCAGGTGAGGTACTTAGTGGGGAGAATGGGCAGCTGAATGGTGTTGGAGCAGTCCTCAGGGTGGCAGGGAAGAATTAGAGCTTGGCCACAGCCAGAGCTGTGCTGTAACGGGCTTGTGCCTGTACCTCTGGTGTTGTCAGAACAAGCTGCTCTTTGTTTCCTCAGAGAGATCTTAGCTTGCAGTTGAAGTTCAGACAAGATGAGAACTGTTTGTTATTTCAGTTTCATCAGTGCTGATATTCAGACTGCTGCTGCAGCAGAACCTCCCTTGAGAGATGGACAAGAACTGAATCGGTCAAGGAACAAAAAAAGAGTAGGGGGATCTTACGGTTGGCTTCTGAATCTCTGATGGGCCCACAGAGCCTTTGGCAGCTCACGTTACACAATCAGACCTTCCCAAACTTAATTATGAACATACAGTTTAGCTAAAGAGTTTTAAGGTTTTTTTTCTTCTTGTAAGTGTTGTGTGAGTACTATGTAAACAAATTGAGTGCTGTATTTAATTTAGTCAATAGATAGCACCTTTAAAGAAAGCTTTGTGTGAGTAAAATGTGTGACTAAGCCAGATACACAGTTTATAAGGGCAGATGTAATAATCAACCCTTTCTAAAATACTGGGGAAAATAAACATTTTGGCTTTTCCTGAAATGCTAATACCAACAGCTTAATCAGTTTTTACTTCAAAAATCCTCAGAGAAAATATAAACTAAAATTCATCAGACTTGGACATGATGTTAAGAGCAAGGAAATGCACTTCCTAATACTTGATTATTGATGAAATTCATTGCCTGCCAGTAATGGGTAGCCACTGATCAGAATTCCAGTACTCTGTGACAGACTCTCAAAAATCTGTTTAGAACAAGAGGTCTAAATCACCTAGTCCACTCCTGGAATGTGAACTGAGAAGGTCCCGATTCCGAGATGCATCAGCTGTTTAATACGAACAGTTGTCCTGAAAGCAGAGCCAGTACCCTGCTGACTAAGGGAAAAGAGCTGAGCAACAAGTCTGCTTTCTTACTGCCTTATCCCCAAGATGAGCAAACAGCAGCCCGGTTGCTTATGCAGCAGGGCACAGCGAGAAGGAAGCTCGCTGTAGGTTCTATCAGTGCAAAGCTGAAGTGGGCCGTGAGGACCAAGAGCTTGGCCTGGCAGACCCAGGATGAACTAGGAAGGTAGCCACAGATCATGCAACGTGCTGCTTCACACATACACGTTCCAAGTACACAGGGAAATTTGAAAGAAATTACCCTGAACTAAATATTCCTTTGCTATAGAACAAAAGTATTTATAAACCGCTTACCTCAACAGGTAGTTGAGTACCTGAGACAGATACTGTGCATTGAGGAATTAAGGCATTAAGGACTGTATGCAAGGCCAGCATTATTACTAAAAAATAGGAAACTAATTTAGAAGTATGACACTTGTGTTCAATTTTTTCTTAGCCACAAGAACTCCACGGTGTCACCTGGCCTGTAAAGCTCAACAAGACTATTTCATGGAGCACAACAAAACACGGTGTCACTGCTTTAAGTCAGCCTTGGATTGTTGCTGATCCTTTGGTCTTTGTCTACCACATAGTGGTAACATCACCATAGTAGGGTAAGGGTGGATATTGGTCAGAGATAGGACCAGGGAACAACTTGTCTTTTATTCTCTCTCCCTGTTGGTGATTTTTTTTTCCCTTTAAGATCCAGTGAAAATTATCCAAACTCAGTAGTAATATTATCAAACACAGTTTATTAAAACCCAAAGAACTGAAAAAGATTTTGATCAACCAGTTTAGATTTATACTTCATAATGAAATAAGTCAATCTCATCTTAGTTACAGAGAGGAAAAAAAAAAGTGAGGAACTTACATCCATGAATGACATCCTCTCTGCTCCGCTCGTCAGCATCAGGCTATTAAGATGCAGCTCCCCAGATCAAGCACACTCAGGCCAGGGTAGCTGCCCCGCTTCCCACACACACAGACACCCAGCACAGGTCTGACTCTGCAGGAGATAGAACAGAGAAGAGGATGGCAAATGGCAATCAATAGCCACGTCTTAAGAGCCCAAGAATGTAGGTGAGGGTACCAGCCCTTGGTTAGACAGCCTGATCAGAACTAGCATCTCTCAGGTCCTTTAAGTTCTAAGTGAAATTCCTCCTCCTGCCCTTCCCTTCAAAGCTGTCATGAAAGACAATGATGTATATCCACAGTTATACTTAGGGCCTACCTACTTCCTAAAAAAAAAAAACCCCAAACCAAACACAAAAAAAATAAAGTCACTTGGATTAGCATATGTTTAAATTTGCATTTAATTGCTATTCACATCCATTTTATTCAGCAGTTAAGTATATTTAGTTTCAGTAAATTGGGAAAGATAAAAAACAGAGTAGGGATTACCTTTATTTCTACTAAGGCAGCTCAAGTTTGTTTCCTGAAGACAGTAGGAAGCCAAGTTAATCTAGAAGAGAACAAGCTGTAGAAGTTCATATACAGGAACTGCATACAGTATATCATCAAGGGTCTGCAGGAAGAATATTTAAGTGCTTTGCCTTGTTCTTAGTAACTTCTCCTCCTATACCCCTTATGGTAAAGGATTTCTCTCTGAACTAGGAAAATGAAAGTGCAACTATCCTGGCTGTGGAGACAGAATTTTTTAAAAGCAAACCAAACCCCAGGCATCTGCTTAAGAACACCAGTCGTCTCCCTCAATGTTTGATGCACTTTTTGATTAACAGTGAGAGCAGGTTGGGAGTTAATACTAAAACAGAATAGACCTAAAGTAAACATCCACTGTACAGATAGAGTGGACTCAAATACTAAATGTTCTCCAGCAGTTCAGCTTTTAGATAGCAAGGAAAAAAAAAAAGGGGGGGGGGGATATTCAAAAGAACAATTGACTCATTTATTTTTATCTTTTATTATGAGCTAATACCAGGATGACATTCAAATGTCAGGATGGCACAATTAAGACAGTCTTGGTAGGAATTATTCCAGCATTCCCAAAATTACAATTTAGTACACGAATGGCATCAAATGTATGCATCACTCCCACAGAGAAAAATTATGAAATTCTGAATGTCTTATACCAGAATAGTTTCTGCATCAAATGGGAAAAGAGAAACTGCTGGTAACACAGCTGACCTATAAACCTTTTGTGATAATGACCTGCAGAACAAAATACTCCCCTATTTAACATCTAGTAAAAAAAAATATGACTTTTGTTCAAGTTTAAGATTTAATACTTTTATATGGTTAGCCACAACAGGTATTAACCTCAGTTTTACTATATTTTTGTAATGCTACAAAAATCCTATAAAATCAAATTATAGTGAATTTTTCAGTGATTATAATTAAAAAAGCGCAGCTTGTACAAAATAAAAAAAATAAGATTCTATACTCTAATGAAAAATTTAAGACATTTTTAAATGAACAAAAGAAAGCACTTGTTAAGCTCTCCAATATTCAATGCATTCTGCACTTATCTGAAATAGCCAGACAGGAGCTAGGACTCCACTCCCCTTAGTTCATGACTAGTAATTTTGACACTATTATATATATAGAGAGGATCTATGTCTGATATTTTTACAAATAAATACAGGATAAACCATATTGCATAGTGTGTGCTTGCTGTCTGAGTCACACTCCAGAAGTTTCACAGTTATGGTAGGGAATTAAACTTACAATATATGGGATGAAACATTGACAGTACATGAAATTTATTTTTAAAACTGATGAACTGTATCTGTAATTAATCAGTGAACTCAGACAAACAACTCTTGCCATTCTTGCCAGCCATATTAAACCAATTCAACTGGACAATTCTATCCAGCGAACCAAAAAGCAACTGGTAGCTGTAACTAGGACCAAGAGAGAAAAATACCAAAATATTTTTTTTTTTTTTTAAACTAAATTCCTTTATACTCAGTAAACATGTCAGGAAACCTATGTTAACAAGTGGCAGAGAGGCACTGCTTGAAGTGTTGTGTATTTGCAAATATGCACACTGCAAACACACATGAGCACTTAGATTTCAGTTTCACAACATGTCACCAGCGGCCACATTACCAAATGAAAAATGGCAATCTTCCAGTACAGTTTGTGTCACTACAAGGTAACTTGATTTTCCTTATAAAACGAAAAAATTAATTCTCCAACAAGGGGCTTATTGGGAAGAAAAAAAAAGCACTCATTTTTGCTCAATCGTAACCATCTTTTTTGTTGGTTCTTCGTTAGTATCAAGATACCACTGAATCCTTCCGATTTGCAAATTTTAGAAAACAGCGCTCTGATTGGATTCAGCATGCTCAGAGTGTTTTATGGCTTGGATCCTATGGCTCAAAAAGATTCAGTATACACAGAGTAAGCAGAATCTATAAAAAAATCCCTACTGTTGTGAAACGCTAGAAGTAGACTTTGCACAGTCTGACTAAAGATAATGCAATGGGTGGCAGGCAAAAAGTGACAGGACTTGTATGCAGTTGCATGATCATATACACACACGCACACACCATACACACTCTAACTAGTGTAAAGCTCTGCAGATATTAACCCTTTCACCAGCTATGTTCATGGAAATGCTTTCTTTAAGGCAGGAAGTATTTAAGTAAGGTAAAGTTACCTTTATTTTATTCTTTGTACCTGTAAGTTATTTGTACAGATTGTGACAATTGCAAAAACATAAATAGTGTCCTTAGAACATGTTTCCTAAATTAAGTTGCTAAAGTTCTGACCCACTGTGGAAGACATTCACTGAAAGGCCATTTAACACTTTTCTCATACAATCAGCAAATTTATTGCCCCAGCATAGAAAAAAATTTTGATAAATTTAGAAATGTCTAATGGCAGGGAACTTCCATAAGCAAAGTTTTATAAAAAAACCCAAATCATCCAAAAACCAACCCCCCCCCAAAAAAACCCCAACAAAAAAACAAAAAAAAAAAAAAACCAACCAAAAAACACACCAACAAAAGAACCCCACCTCAAATTCTTACCCACTGGTTACAAAAAGGTTTATTTCCTTATACTTTGTAGAATTTGCATATGTTTCCTGTGGTACTTCCTATATGTTTCTACTGACCTTGTATTCCAATGCACTTTTTCCTGATCTTTTATATGGGTAAGAATCTGAACATATTCAGCTGTCTCCATCTAAAGACTAGCGTATACAAAAGTGATGTTTCCCGGTGAAATGTCTGCTGAGGACAAGGATGAAATAAGCAGGGCGTGTTTGTGAGCCCGTGGCTTCCAGTTAAGCCTAGAACATAGCAGCATTGCCATTCGGTTAGATCCACTTGTCTTTGCAGGAACAGGTATTTCAGCTGGGTAAGCAAGTGAAACAGTTCTCTCCCACCCCACAGTGCCAAGCTGGTAACTGAGTGATTTGCTTATTGATTTGTTGTTTCAGGAGGAGAAGAATCAGAACTAAAGCCTTTACTTTATACACAGCAACCAATTATTTCATGTTTTTAATTTTGGGATACTTTCCATAATGAGCTGAATCAAAAAATCTATTTGAAAAATATATATTTTTATATATATAAAAAACTCATTATGTTTTGAATGTGAAATACCAATTAATTTAATCTTTCATCTTTGATTCCACCCCAGTGTAGGAAACAGCTTAACCAAGCTTGCATGCTAATTATTCCTCAGACGCAAGCATATAGGCATTTCATACTTTGCCTAGTGAAAGGGCTAACCCTCCTTGACACATTCGTGACTAGACCAGTGATTCTGAAGCAACATCCTGACCCTTAATACTGTCAGTTTCAAGCTATCGAGCTGAAAAATCCTTGATAAGGTGAGAAGATGTCACTGCGAATCAGTTAGACGATGTGCCTAGAGTTCTGCAATACCATTTTCTAAAGTTTTTTATGCACCATTGATTGACAGAAAAAAATCCGTTTTTCTTTGCTTTCCAAGTCGCTCTGTGCAATGACTGACTCTTTGATACTGTCACTTTTTAAAAGTAAACCATACAAGCCCTCATCTTTCAGCTTCAAGGGGGCTTATGTCCGTTCTTTGTTTTCCACCTTCAAAGGCTTAAAAAAATTGCGTTGTCATAGATTCATGCGCAAGTGCTCTGGTCGTTTGGAAATCATGGGAAAAGCTTGTTTTTTATATGGCCCAGAGTTTGGTTGCCGGATTGGAAGTGGTGCTGAGGCCTCTCCACAGACTGTCACATCCATTTGTTCTATTCCACTTGTCTCCATTGGATATTCCACAGGTGTCTGAGTATTTGATGCGCTGGCAGAAGCACCTCTTCCCCAGAATTCTCCAGGGGAAAACTTTACAGGGCTTTAAAACAAGAAATAAAAAAAAAAAAAGAAAAAAAAAAATCAGAGATGAAAATACACACAAGCACCAAGTGATGTCCTTTACTCTGCAGGAAGCTGAACTCAAAATGCCTACTGAGACGCATTTCTAATTCTTCCTTCCACTTCCAGAAGTTTGAGAGAGTTTCCATGTCTAGCATCTACCACACTCTCTTGTAAAATTCTCTCATCTGAGCAGTCAGGATGTATTTCTAGATGACTGCACAAAGAATTTTCTGTACTAACATGAGTCTTTAGCAGCACACAAGTACTTTGGATATTTCGAAACAGTTCTAGAGGAATGGTCACCAGACTGTGAGGCCACATCAGTGCTGAATCGCAAGCAAATTAGGACTTGTGCTGCCGAACACCATAGATTTGTCTCTAATAACGTGGTTTGTAAAACAGGATCGATGCTGCACTTCTAATGGAAGTAATGGGCTTACTGAGAAGAAAGGTGGCATTTTTTTATTTCTAGTGCAGATCTATTTCAACTACTTGCCAAAAAGCATATTTTAAAAAAAATAAAAAAAAAAAAGAGATACCTGACTGGTGTCCTAGGGCTACCTATGAATCGGCGAGGTGATCGAATTTTTGGTTCAAAAGAAAATTTCTCTTTTACGCTTTCAAGTACAGATGGAGCCACATACGTAAAACCCTGCAAAACAGGAATGAATCCACTGTAAGTTATAGGCAAGATTTACACTTATGAGCACTTGTGCAGTTATGATTGTTGTGAAATAGGAAATTAAAATTATAAAAAGGAGAGTAAATGTAGACATACGAACTTCTACTCACTTCCTGAAGCAAACAGTAGGACTTGGGGGAGTTCCTCACCCAGGTGCCTGCACACCCCAGGTATTTCTACTCAGATCACAGATTCCCACGGACATGCTCAGTTTAATTAATTATGATCTATAGAATGGGTGGTGTTCTCTCTGCATGACTATAAAAGCAATCAGGTGCCTAGGGCTCATAACGCAACTATGAATTAGAATGCTGACATGTCAGAAAGTAAGCAACATTTGTTATCTGTTTTATCTATATAAAGAAGACATCAGCAACAATCAGACTACTTTCAAAGCCCTTAAACATTTCAAACCTGTTGCAGAACGTGTGTTTAAAATTACGATAGCCGGCTTCAAGTATCAAATTCAATACAACTAGTTACCTGAGATGCCCTCCTGCGGCCAAGTAACACCACATACCTCTCCACAGTCATTACCCGCTCATCCCTGGCTCACTTACCAGAAAGACCTGGTTGGCACTTTCACTGAGAGTAGAGTCATCTGGGCTATCAACTGGTGTCTGACGTGTAAACTTTGAATCAAACTGGCTCACATCCTCTTCAGATTGCTTTGCAAAAACAAAATGATTAAGGGTTTATATTACAGATATCAACCAAATGGCTTAGCGGTGATCAGTGTAGCCTCTGGATGGAGTTCATTCCATAGGTTTTTGGCAGAGCTTTGCTGTAGTAAAACCCTGGAGTGGTGTCGGAATCCTGTCGCTGCCAGTGGGAGGTCACTATGGGCACTGACACTGAGAAATAAAGGCAAGGGGGAGGGGCAAAAATTATGGATCAAAAAGGAACACAAATTAAAAAGATGCCTTTTAAAAAAAAAAAGCTCAAATTACAAACAAAAACTTTTTAGAAATACAATGCCAGTTTCTTGCAAGTTTAGCCCTTGTCACAACCAGGATAGAACAGTTGCAACTACTAGTTTTGGAAGCCTCTCCAGATAATTTCATCCCATTTTTGCAGATACAGACGGATAGATGACAACTCTGGAATAAGTGACTATGGAGAATATTGTTTAATTCAGTCAAAGAACAGACACAATTCCAAGATCCCTTTCTCATTCTTAAGTGTAATTGAAAAGGCAGCATGTATTCATTTGTACGGGCCTTCACACAACCATGGAAGTATGTTTTCAAAAACCATCTGGTTTGTACAAGTAACTTTCATAAAATTTGCTAGTAACAGAAAAACCCAAAACTATCTTCAGATTATTTGTTTGGAAATACCAGTCTTGTGTCATTCTGAATTTCATTCCAAATGGTAAAAGAAAAAAGCTGAGTCCCCATGCTGTAGTATGCTCAACATTAGTGATGCCTAAGTCAGTTTAAAGTGAGATTTTTAGTAGTCGGGAACCAGGAGGGTGGCAATACCCATTGCTGCTCTAGCTAATTGTACCCAGAGGGGAAAAAAAGACACCCCCACCCCACCCCACCCCCCGCCATCAAAACATAAAATAGGATAATAGAAGCGTATTCGTCACATCACTGGTTTGAGGTAAACTTTAATTACCGCCTATAGTGCACAAGATGCATTGTAAGTATTAATGAGCAAACATACTAAATGCTTAATTAGGTGACTTCATTTACTTTTGCTTAGCAACTATTTATCATCTTAGTTTTAACTAAGTACTGACTGTCTAATGTTTAGAAGCAGAAATTCAGAGATAACTGCATTTGCAAGTCGTCTTAAACTACAGATTAGAAGCAGGAGGAATTAAAACAGAAGCAGAACCTTCTTCCTCCAGGAGACTTAACTGAAGGATAAATTAGCTCTCAGATGATTTTTGCCACCTTCTCACATAAAAAAGCGAGATCCTGTTCCAGTGATGGACAAGTACCACAGCTACAGAGTAATAGAGAACAGCACACTCATGACAGACAGTATTTCATACTGTGTGGAGACTTAAAGACTTTTTTTAATGTTGACAGAGCATCAGCTCTCAGGAAAATACAAAAATATGCATCAGGTAGTTTCTCTCTTTAATTTGACAACAGTGAATCTGAGAACTAGTAACCTAAGCTGATACATTTAGTTGTTTAAAGTACCAGAAATCAACATCACTCCAGTTTGTAAGAGTGAGCATCTCTGAGTTTTAGATTCCACATTGTTTAAGACCTTTCCTAAAGCGTATGAGGAGTATTTCACAGCATTCTGAGTACATACCAATAAGGGTTTAAAAGGAGGTTCCACCTTTCGTGCCAACAGCTCATCCCAGTTAATGTGTCTGAAGAACGGGTGAGCCTAAAAGAGTCAGCAATAGCACAGAGTCATAATCCGCTTTCTGGGTATAAATCACAGAAATTCAAGAATTAAGCATGTTCTTTTCAGACCCTCTCTGTGGTGCCTTTCTTTGCAAAATCACCTAAGGGTCTAGTGTAATATATTCTGCAGCACTACATCAGAAAAGCTGGAAGAGCTGAAAATTGATACCATACCTCCCACATCAACATACGTCCCTGCTGTGTTTTCCTTGAAAGTACTAGAAAAAGCCAGTTTACACACAAAACACCCCTGCGTTTTTAACTCTAAAACTTAGATATCTAAAAATGATGACAAAACACTATTAATGACAAATTACCACAACTATGAAACGAGGAGGACTCTCTAGTACATTATTAATCTCACCACTAAAAACGTCAAGCTGGAAGCCAACAGAACTAGTTAACATAGTTAACTTTTAACCATGCAACACTGACCGCAAACTAACACCACTTTTCCTTTGGAAGAGAGACTAAATACAAGGGGTGGCAGGTTTTCTGTCAGACTGCTGGAGTATCGTCTCTCTTAACATGGTTGACTGTACAGTTAGTGTTGTGCAACTAGTAGCAAATATCTACTGAAGACAGAGCTAAAGAATAAAAGTTATTTTCCAAATCTCAAATTATCAAATAGGTAGTCAGCTGATTTGTTAAGCTTTAAAGCATTCAAATTTTGATCAGCTGTCACTTGTGGCTGACTTTCTGCTCATTACATTTCAAGACAGACATTCTCTCCTTCCCTGATGTACCCTCAAATCTGTTTTGTTTTCAATAAGGCGATTTAAGAATTCTTGAGTTAAGTGTAAGTTACCTGAACTTCTCCAGCATCTCCAGGACCAGCTCCTAGACGTGAGGCAGCATTTCTTTTTAGCAGCTTAATGAGAAATAACATTCAGAAAAGCAAAATTAGTTATGCCACTATGATTAGACTAGTTCTGACATGAATCATCATTTGAACAAATACCACGCAGGATAAATACAGAACAATCAGAATAATCTGCATTTGTTAAAAAACAGTTGTATTTTCAAGGAAAATCACAGGACTGACTTATTTAGTAACGAAACAAGCTCAGACAGAATAGCTGTAGTGGCAATGTTACATTTCTATTTTCTACATACACGTGTAGTACTGACATTCATGAAAATTCTACCTTTTTAAGCAGATCTCTGGCTTCTTGTGTGAGGTAGGGAGGCAAGTTCAGTTTACACTTGAGAATCTTGTCAATTGTTTTCTTTCTGTTCTCCCCAGTGAAAGGAGGCTAGAAAGCACCATTGTAATGGGAAGAAAAACAGGACTTGTTCAGGTTTCTTATTTGTGTACAAAGAACTCACTTCAGTAATTTATAAAGCAGATAAAATTACTGCAAAGGGGACTTCCAGATAACTACAGGCATGAGCTGCTGTCATTCAAAATTAACGAGCAGTTAATTAAGTGTAGCTGTATTTTAATTATTTCTTACTTGCAGTCAGTATATATACAAATACATGCATACTTATACATGCATTTGAGTTAGAATACAGGTAACTACAAAAGCTACGAAGAGAAATACATGCAATTATAACTGTGCACCTACTGCTCCAGTCAGCATGTCATACATTAATGCCCCCAAACTCCACCAGTCCACAGCACGATTATGCCCACTCCTCATCAATATTTCAGGGGCCCTATAATCAGAAAAAAATGGAAAATATTAAAGTATTTTAACAAGCTTAATGCTGACTACTAGTTTTCAAATAAAACCACATTTATCAAGTAAAATTTCCCTTAGTGACTGAACATACGAACCATCAGTTAAAAAAGGCAAAATTCAGCCATTACCCCCAGAGTAATACTTTTCTATTTCATCATGCAGCTCACATGTATTCAATTGTTCCACAGAATGTGTGTGTGACTGTTCCATCGTGAATAGATTCTTTACATAATCCGAAGTCAGTCAATTTTACGTGACCTGAAATTAAATATATAAAATTTAAGATTTACCAGAATTCTGATATTTGTATAAGTAACATTAAACCCCAGAAGTTTTTAACATAGATATGTAATAACTCTGAACTACCTCTAGGTATCTTGAATAGTCTGACAATAGGAATACAGCTATAAAACAGAATGAGGTAATCACACTTAGAGATAAAACCTCTGTGTTAGACCTGCATAAGAAAGTGTTGCCACTTGAAGAGAAAAAACAAACTACCAAAACTTAAATACATCTGGCTATATGTGAATAAACGGAAAGACTGTAGAGCATCGTTCAGGTAAGAAAGTAGGCTACTGAATTTTACTGCTTGCTTCAAGTTCAAAGAACAACCTTCAACAAATTGTAAAGCGCCCTGAATAATTCAGTACAAAGACTCAGACTAAGTAACTAAGTTGTTTAAGATAACATTAAAATACTGGATGGTAGAGATTGCCAGATAATCAGTGTCCTAATAAGCTGAAGAAGCTGTATTTAAGGGCAAGCAATTAGCTTTGGCAGTTCTTCAGTGATACCCAGAGCGATAATGAACATGCCATTGTTCTAAGGAAATTCACGTAAGAGTGAAATGTTGTGACCTTTGAAGAACTGTTTTCAAATGACTGGCAACATAACTATAGTTCTACCTTGATGATTAAGCATGATATTTTCTGGCTTCAGATCACGATAGATGATTCCTTTTTGATGCAAGTGCCCCAGTGCCATTGAGATTTCTGCCAAGTAAAAGCTGAAAGGAAACATGCCACAAAATTAGACACATTCAATCATGCAAAGCATCTTAAGCACTAAGATGAATACATACTTAGCAACAGTTCCTTGACAGTATCATTAGAAGTATATGAGAGAATAAATGAAACAATGATGTCTCTGAGGTTGGTCTGCCAAAAGGCATACAGACTCCAAGATTAACTACAAAATTACGCCATTAGCATTAGGTTTACCTGTTTCAGTAGTGATCTTAACACGAATAAATTTGGAGGAATCTGAATTTACCAGTTAGTGGTTAAAATATGCTTCAATCTGTATTACCACATCTAGATGGCAAAGTTGAAGGGGAAAAAAAAAATGACGCTAAGGAGGTAACGGGCAGCACCCAAGTGCTCTCTGTGGAACAGGATTACAGCCTCACAGGTACATCAAAGCTCTTCCGAGGCATTATCAGCGTGCACCACGGAAAGATACAACTGTATTCACTTGAGTGAAGCCTCATCAATAAGGGATAATTTCAACTTGTTTGTGTGTAAAATAGCACTACTCAAAGGGCTTTTTCTCCTTCATTGGAGTAATAGCTTTATGAATTCACACATCTGGTCGTTAGAATACAGCCATTACAGTGACTTGGAAATTCTGCAACTGGCTGGTAAAATTGTGTGGATCAAGAACAAAAAAAACCAAAAACCAAAAAAAACCCAACAAAAAGCTACACCACCACAAAACCCTGCATGTACAGCAAGTTTATGAGGCTTTTCTCCAACACCCAAAACACCTCCTTTATTACAACCCTGTGGAATATGGCCTCACTCTGCAACCAGCAATGGACCCTCTTCTGTAGTAAGACGGGCGCAAACTGGTAAGTATGAAATATGTCTTCCCAAAACCCTGTTAACTGCTCTTTTCACTAGAATATGAAATGAATGAGCATGAATGAGTAGCTGCACTTTTTCAAGTCAGAATATACCATTTAAGCACTTGGGGGGGAAGGCGGAAAACAACCTATTATTAACTTACCGCAATAGTTTCACTTACCAAGCTGTGTCTTCCATAAATATCCCTTCTCTCTCTAACTGCATAAATAGTTCTCCTCCTGTCATGAGAAAAATGAGATTATACTCTATTGAAGTACCTTCTATCACTTTTAGTCAGTCAAAAGTCTATTTTCTAGAAAAACTATAAGCAGCAGGTATTCTGTCCTGCTCCACGGAAAGTTGTTTCACAAAAAACAACTGAGAATTTACTATTCTGTTATTCTCAGAATTCTATCAACTAAAGAAATGCCAGAAGAACTCAAAACAGCATGCTGATAGAAACAACAGCATTTCTATCCCCGTTTTTTCCTATTGTTATAACTCAAACAAATTGCTTCTAACTTTTGCGTTTCCCTATCTGTGAAATAAAGACATCACTTTCTTGTTGCACAAAGAACCTGCAAGGACTAAAACCTCAGGTACTCTGTATGACTGCATAGGATCTAAGTACAGGAATTACAAGCCTGATGGAAGAAAAGGTATTAAAAATCTTCCTCTCCCATACTGTAATGTAAAATAACTATTTTGTGCTTCATTCATCTTTATTTTAGAGTACGAAATCCGAATGTTCTCAATTATGTAAGATACCAAGAAGCAGAATTTCATATACTGACCGCTGAGATACTCAAGGATGAGGTAGAGTTTTCCACCAGTCTGAAAGGCATAAATTAAGTCTACGATGAAGGGATGTTTTACTTCCTCCAGTATATTCCGCTCTGCTTTTGTATGAGCTGTATCCTTCGCATTCCTTACAATCATTGCCTACAAAAAGCAGAGATATGTGAGCACAAGAACGTGCAATACAAGGCAGACATTTATATTTAGTTCTGTTCTGAGTTTACAAAATCACAATACTAGGTATGACTCAGCAACATAATAAAAAGAAAAACAAATTTCACCACAATATATACATAGCATGACCGGTTTCTTGCGGAAATTTAATTATTTCATAGAATCATACAATAATTTAGGTTGGAAGGAACCTCCTGAGCTATTTAAATTAGCTGCTAAGAACTACACAGACAGAACAATTTAGTTACAGACTAATTATAACTCCAACTATATCTGGATAACAACTGTATGTATCACAGAAAGTTTAATTTTAGGTATATTATATAATTAAATGATTATAACAGCTAAAGGGAGGGGTGGATTTTTTTAGATTCAGACAGCAGTGAAATGTAGGCATTCAGGTTACCTTTTTAAGAACTTTCATTGCAAATATTTTCCCGGTGTTTGCCCCAGTTACTTTTCGTACTTGAAATACCTGTACAACACCAATACAAAAGAAATCACATATTATGACCTCATTAGCCATCTTCAGTCAAAAGCAAAGTCCCATGAAAGAGAGATGAGATCACCTACAAACTGCAATGCCGCCTGAAGGAGAAGAGCTAGCAATTTGAAGCAGAACCAGTTTGGGACATTTTCTAGTGCCACCAGCTGGTGAGGCTCTGTTAGCAACCTTGGTCCCACGACACCAACCTCGGCAGTGCTGAGGTTACCTTCTAGTAGAATGAACTTTTCAGAGAAGAGGATGGAAAGATTGAACCTCGCCAAAGGTGGCAAACGTGCACTTTAACCGCCTTCAGTGTAATGGATTTACTTCTGTAGAAAAGAGTTCCTTACCTTTCCATAGCCACCTTTGCCAAGTACGCGTAGTAACTCAAAGCACTCTGGTCGGATCTTTTCTGGACCTCTGTTTACACTAGTTTCTGAAATCTCAAATTTCTCACAATGTTCCATGCCACTGGATAAAACCGAAACAAGAATATAAGACTACCTGACACTCAGAAACGACCAAATGAAATTAAATAAGCAAATTACTTTCTGAAAAGCATACGCTGTATCTGACATAACCAAGTGACTGCTTTGGAGAATTCTCAGCATCAGAAACTGTATTAGGTGTGTGCAAAGCAGTAAGCTGCACAGAAAAGATTACCTGCAAATTTTGGGGGATCTATAGTATTAAGATTTCCTTCAGATTACTCCATTGTAATGCATAATAAATCTCTGTATTACACCAGATTTAAGTTTAAAAGACTAAAGCCTCAAACTGACTTAGACATTCCTACGAGACCTCAAGTAAGAGCAAGGCTACAAGGTGTGTTTAAGTTTCAGGTCACACTCGGCAGCCTCAACAGTCATGGTAAGACTTCTAGAACACAAATATCTTGCAGAAAAAGCTGTAACAAAGAGCGGCTCACAACTCTGAACATACCACGAAAGAAGACCGAACCATAATTTAATGATGCTTCTAAA
The DNA here is from genome assembly GCA_000699545.1 of Podiceps cristatus. Lineage (NCBI taxonomy): Eukaryota > Metazoa > Chordata > Aves > Podicipediformes > Podicipedidae > Podiceps > Podiceps cristatus. The sequence goes on from JMFS01050497.1 coordinate 24,911, forward strand.
TTATGCTACAGTGCTGCAAAGACTAACATTGATCCTGCTAAAGTAAATTTAACTGAGCTGTTTTAACTGTTACTGCTTTATTCTCACAACATGGTCTGCTGAAACAAGCTGGAAATCTATAAATGAAGTAATGCTAAAGGTATCTGTCTCATGAACTTCAAATCAGAACTTCTGAACTCTCATCTGCTTCAGTCTGAAAATCTCCAGCTGGAGCCTTTATGAAACGAACAGAACACACAACGTTCTGCAGACAGTGCAGAACAGTGATATGACAAATATTATTCGAGTACAATAGATAATGTTAGGAGAAACAAGGATTAAAACACAACAGGAAGTTTCGCCAGAATTTTTTTTTATTATTTTTTTATTTCAAGATACAATTCACAAATTTTAATGTGAAGATATAGTGAAACTACTAGAAACAACTCAAAATTGAACAAGAATGACAAAATATTCTATTTAACAATGTAACAAAATTATAAGTTCTATGTAGTTGGCATGAATGGTACAGAACATTTTCTAGCAGCAACTTACAGGTCATATTGGCCAACTCCTCCATGGTCCATGCTCTCACTTAATTGACCCTAGGAATGGGAGGGGTAAAAGGAAGATTAATTATAACAGAAAAAAAAAAAAAAAGCATTAAAAATAAATGCACTGATGTGTTTTACAGCTTCTTAGATTTTATATATAAATAATTAC
>KL267317.1:0-19419 GCA_000699545.1 Podiceps cristatus
CCCAAAACATTCTATGATTCTATGAATATTAATGAGCCACCAGTCTTGGCCCTCTGTTAAGTATGAGGTAAAAATATACTAACTTAAAGGTGTAAAGAAGTTTATAGTAAAGCATTTTAACTTGAATGAGAATGGGTTAAGAACCTGCACAGTTACCAGAGCTCAGCAGGTACACAGTAGCTTGTTAAACTGTGGTGACCCACTGTGTCACAGTCCTTAAGTCTCTCAAGCCTCTTTGGAAATGCTATAGATAAGGTAGTAAGACAGGTACTTCACCCCTATATTCCAAGATAACTTCTCTGGCTGAAGGGTACTTCACCACCTCTACCTTCTCTTCTTATAATACCTTCCCTCCCCACCCCCATCAGTAGGCCTTAACTCATAATTCAGATTCACTTCTTCCATGGTTAAAGCAGTTTATAATGCTGCAATACAACAAGGAGCAGTGAGCAGTATTGACAGCATTTCCAAAGAAATCTGTAGTTGTCCCATACCACTGGTGTACCACACGCTAGGGAACGTGTTTTTATTCCACCTCCACACTGTTCTTTCCATCATTTACACGCATCACTCGATCACAATGTTTTGCTGTATTTTTAAATGCTCCTCAATTTCTAGTTTGACCTTCTGTAGCTGTAAGTTCATACACAAAGGTTTTTATATTTACTCAAGACACACTGAACATGTTCCTTCTGAACTGTCCTGTTCCTTCTTCACTACACTAAGTCACCATAGTGACAAGAGGCAGACATTTCTACCTCCAAAGAGATCAGCACAAAACACTAATTATCCCATTGATAGCATCCACTTCCAAATCAAGCAGGGAGCAATAACGCCCATAAACAGCCTCAATAATGCCCTTAAGTGGGCAATATTTCACATATTAGTTCCTTATGGAAATGTGTATAAGCACTTAAACTTCCATTGGGAAAAAAGAGTACAGATATTCCAAAGGGTATTTGTTTTACTTCTACTGATGGAGCAATAAGAAAGCACACAAGTGAAAGTCTATACTGCTTCCTCTTTAAATGTTTTGTGAAAAAACACAGCTACAACTCAGTTGTTAATATTAAAGATTAAGTATTATGTTAAGAATGCACCTACTCATTTCACTTAGTACTAGCACAGTTACTGTTTTAAACTATCAAAAGCTTTAAAGTACACTTATACAGTATTTTCACCCAATATTTGGTTAATCTTAAACTACTTTACAGCTACAAAATGAGCCACTTTTCAACACATTAATGACATCTTAATTGTTCAAGTTAAAACTAACATTCAAACATCTTTGCCAGCTATTGGTGTTTATTGTCACTGGAAGGTGTCTGAATGCAGTCAATCTCTTCAGCTGGAAGGAAGGAATACATCTATAGCAATTAAAATTTTATTCATGCCAACAAAAGAGCAGTATTAACTTATAGCTCTTTTAATAATATAATACACAAGTTGCAGATGTTATTGAATTCAGCTGCAGTGATTAAGCATTCTCTTTGCAGACAGAAACACAAGAAATGATTGATTTTTCACTTGATCAACTACAGCTAAATAATATCTGTATTGTAGAAGGAAAGGTAGTTTTCTGCCATAGCACCAACTGCCTGTGTTAAGACTTCTCTAATTTTCCAATACCAGAGATTAACTGAAACTACTGCTAATTAAATAATTTTTATAGTCAAGTTCTACAGACGAGCTACAAGGGCAGCAACACTATTTAATAATCTTGACTTGCCAAGTGGATGCTGTGTGCTAAAGAAAGCATGGGTTAACACTGTTGGGCAGAAACACTTAACTTGCAACCAAAGTGTATCATCCGACATAAAAGACATTTTGTTCCCCCCCAAATCTAACAGCTTAGGTCAATACTAGTTTCCTTTAGCAAATTTCTTTCAGGAACACTGTAGCTAATTGTTCTTTGTATTAGTCCAGATCTGCAAGGCCGGCAAGACAACAAGAAAGAGATACAAAGGCCAAGTAAGTAATTTTCAAATATTCTTTATGTATGATAGAATTATCACAGGAAAGATAATAATTCTTGCAAAATGACTAGAAAAACGTAATCAGCAAAGCATTCAATAAGATTTTATAAGCTTTCACAGGAGGCATTCTTATCAGCATTTTCAGGAGCAATCTTCCCTTACCACAAGCAATAGACTGATAGAAAAATCTAATAACTGACATGCAGCTTTTACAACACTGCACCAAAAAACCCCAAACTGAAGATTTTATGTAGCATGTGGACAGCATCCTACTTCAGAAATTAAGATATCTCCTCACCCCACTGTGCTGGTGGTATTTGCAGAAGACAGCAACTAGCTTCTCTTCACGCTTTCACCCGGCAGATGCAAGAGCGTCAGGCACCACCAGTGACAGCATGGAAGTGACGCACTCCCAGATAGAGCAGAAGAATTCACCTAGACAGCAAAGCATTATACAACCTGGAACAACCTTGCAATTGCTGGAAAGAAGAGATGCTTTGGAAGTCTAGGTCTTCAGCAAAACACATCAGGATTCCCACTGCCGCCACGCACGGGATGCACACTCATACTTCTTACGCCTTCTCCACTAGAAGGCCAAGGGGCTGCTGGCAACCTCCCAGCCAACAGCAGAGTGAAACATTACTTTTTTGTTTAAACAGAAAAACTTTCAGAAGAGGAAGGAAAGTTGAAGTAGTCCATATCTTTAGACAAGGTAGCTGAATTTTTTAAAGCTATGTCCCAATGGTGAAGAGGGTTAGGAACAAGAGTTACCTATAGTTGATATGTAGCAGAGGAAAAACAACATCAAGCCCCACCAGTATTAATATGCCCAAAAACCCTTATTATCCACTTTAATTTCTCAGATACATCTTAGAAAGGATATTCCTTAGTAGTTTGTGGGGTTTTTTGTTTTCTTCTCCCCTCTGCCCCCCTTGAAAATATAAATCTTATTTTTCTACTCTCTATTCAGGTGATTTTTGTCCTTCTTGCCCTTGAGATTAATTTGATGTAGGAAAGCACATACTTTGCATAGGATATAGTACCCCTCATGAGGGCAATTTTCGCAAAAAGTGACCAGGCATCATCATGCAATTATTTCTTTGTGACACAAAATATTTTTAGGACAGAAATAAGACAGGACAAAAACATTAGTTCAGTCACCTCCAAAACAATTTAGAAGAAAAAAACCACCACAGGTAAGACATTTAACTAAGTTAGAATTAACTAAGTTAGCATATTAACACACAAAAAATCCCCAAACACCCACACCCACGTTCTTAATGTTTGATTTTTGGAAACAAAATTTAAAAAAAAATTAAAAAAAATTGTTTTTAGCGTGAAGACTCCCAAGCTACTAAAGCTGCAGTGTTAACAAGTAATTGTTAATACATTGTTACTTAATTGTTAATAAATCAGTTTTTGAAATGCATTAAAATCAGAATCAGCATTTTCTTGGTGGTTTGCCATTAACTGATCAACAATTTCTTTTTTGCAGTAGTACTTCCAGCATAACAAGCTGGTAGCCATCCAACTGAAAAGTTACTCTGTTTCAAGCTTATTTCCTACCCAACATTAAGTGAAATTGGTTTACATTCCTTGACTAACACAATAAAAGCAAGACTGCCATCACTTGACTATAACAGTACATCATTCATTGGATATCACTGCATAGCTGAACTATAATTTATATGTACGCACAATTCCACAATATTTAATATTGTAGCAACTTATGTCCTAGAAAAGCCCTTGACCATAGCAGCAGGCTTGCCATAGGTTAAGCCTGAGGCAGTTCCCTCACAGGGAAACCTACACCATCATTTCCACTCTCACATACCTGCTTTCATTGCATCATTTAGAACTGAAAGCCCATTCACCAAAATAAATCAATGCATCCAGAGAAGATCTCTTGTGCTTGTTTATCCAACAAGGAACACAAAAATTAGACTGAATGCAGAGTTCAGAAAGTTCCTCATATACATAGACCACCACCTATTCTCATTTAAAATTGCAGCAATAATCCATACCTACCAAAAGCCTCACCTAACAACCCACCTGAGAACCTTGCAATGTTCTGGAGGTCACAGAAATTAGAAAATAAGGGAAAGTGCTACTATTCCCTTACTGGAGAGGTCAACATGGACCAAGTTGGAGAACGTACCTTAAGTGTTTGTCACCAATATGCCTCAGCCCTCTTAAGTGTCTGGTCACAGATCTCCTTGACTACTGGAACTGCAAACCAGTTGATTCTTAACTTGCCGACCTGCCTTTCACAGACAGCAACACAAGTCTTCAAGGCCCTACAACTGAGGTGTCTGACAAGCACATATATCCCTCCCCATAGCTACTCCGTTCTGGAATACCTTCTGGGAAACATTTAAGTGAGTTGCAAGCAAACAAAGAACAAATCATTAAACCAAAATGATATGCAAGATGCCAAGCAGAGTGTCGAAGTACAGTATGGTTCTTCTAACCAAAATCATCTCAAAAACATGAAAGGTGTGCCCATCAGTACACTGTAGCCAAACGGCTCAGTGGATAAACCACAAATTAAGAGCACAAAGTAATTTTTCAAGACGATTTTCAAGTTCTATTACAGGGACAGAACCTGTTTATCATCATTCACCCTATTTTAGTAGTTGTTGCTGTAGGAAGGGGGAAGATGAAGTATTTATTTCCATTTGCAAGAGAAAGTAGTAATCCACGCACAACCCAGTTTAGTGCTTACATTAGATACACAGCAGCAAATCAGTCATCCCTTGAGAATACACAATCAACATCTGCTGGCCCTTAGTCTGCTGCATCATGTGAAAGCAAACTTGAAGCACCCCATAAGGCAGGTTACAACACAACTACAGAAGGGAAAAGCCCAGATCCATATGCCCTGTGAAGGAGAATAGACTAAGCAGTGACTTGACATAGATATAACTGTAAGAATGTTTCACGTTAAAAACATAATAGGAGACAATACCTCAGAACAGCTATTGAGACACCAAGTAGAAACACTATTTTGGGCATAGAGGTTGATTCTGTTAGCTAGCCACATGAATTAAATACATATTGTCTAAAATAAACCTGAAACTACATACAGAGAAGTGTGCATTGTCATAAAAGGGTGCAAAGGAAATCCATCAGTTTAAGAAGTATGCTCATAAACCAACCACAATTACTATTCTAAGGACTTCAGAACAGGCTTCTTATGTACATTAGTTGAAAAGCCAACCAAAAGTTATTTTCATAGTACGATTTATGGTCTACTTAAGTCTCAAACAAAATTTAGAGCTAAATCACCAAGACAAAACCAGTTTTTTAATCCAAGGTGTGAATGAGTTGGTGTTATTGTCTTCAGCAAAAGGAACTCATCTCTTCAAGATGAGAGTTAGAAGTCACCATCTTCTTCTGAAAGCAAATATAACTGCAGGTCTGCCACTACTAAAATTCGTAAGTGTTCAAGAAAAACACAAGAGGCATGAAAGAGCTTTTTAATTTTGTCTTCTTTCACTGATAGCATAGTACATGAAGTCCTCATACAAAGTAAAATCAGTTATAGGCAAGTACAAGCCCCTATATACTTCAGGTATAGAATGGCCACATGTTTACAACCCAGAGCAGCTTGAGGGTTTTCCTTTGCACTCAGATGTGTTACAGTACAAGACTATAAAATTCTGCTAGCTTTTTCTGTGCTTGTGAGTCTTAAACTATGAATCTGGGGAAAACATGTATATTCCTAGTACTAATGAGGTCATTATTTAATGCCATTAAAAGCGATTTGACCAGGACTCAGTATATGCTAGATAATGGATTGGATCACTCAGTAATTCAACTACAACATAACTCCTTTAGCCTTCTAAAAATAAGTAGCATAATGTAAGCAGTGTGACTATTAGTAAGCAAATTACGTCCAAGAATGACGTGAATAAGAATCTTAGCTCTTAGATTCTGGATGGAGGAGAAAGCTACTTACAGGTATCAAGAACTAAGCACCAGAAATTGGATTAGGTTATTATGTTTATATATGATTACATTTATGTCTGTTCACTAGATATATTACACAGAAGTGGAAAAAGGATCAGGATTTCTGTATTTCTGAAGTTGTTCACCTGCATCTCAGCTTTTTACATACACTGAGCAAAGCGTAAGTAACAAAACCTCTGGTAAATATGCTTAAACTGCATGACCATTGTACAATATGAACAGGAAACCATTTTCAGCGAGAACAATGTAAGATTATTCCTACTTGAGAGGAAAACACCTCACAAGATTTTTAATCAGTTATGATACACTCACACCACACAAAGCTTTTACACAGTATTAATCTCATCCATTTTTGAGGGTTTTGGTGGTTTTTTTTGTTTGTGTGTTTTCTGTGTTTTTTTTTTTTTTTAATCTATAAGCTATATAAGTGGAAAGAAACGAAGTAATCATGAGAAAACTAAACACCAGGGATGAACAAGTAGTTGAATAACCTCTTCACTCAGATAAACAGCACCTGGATAATAGACCAGGCACCCAATTATCCTCCCTTGGCCCCTTAAATAACACTTGCTACAAACAAAGAGGTTGTGCTTAAGTTTACTTGAGGTTTTCATATTCATTCATTTAAATTCATGTGCAAGGTAAGAAACACTAGCAGGAGAGGAGGATGTTTTTTAATGTTAAAGCAACTCTTCAAGTAACATTTTAAAGATCAGAAACACCATTGGGCTACTTACTGTTTCTGCATGCAACTGCAGATAGTTTGGGAGTATATTGCCCCAGTAAAGATTTACCTTTATAAAACCTTCCTAAAACATGTCTTTAGCTTTTAGACTTACTGACTGCTGGAACAGAGAACAAAAATCATTGCCAAATAATCATTATGGCAACACCATCCAAACACAAGGCAAACTTCTTAATACAAACAAACCAGATTTCTTGGCTATACCTAGTCTTTGCAGGTAGCAACAGAATTATTCAATTATGGCTATTTCTGGCTCTTTCTTGCCCAACCCTATATCTACGTTTTAAGAAAAATGCATGTCTTTTTTGCTACCAGCTCCTGGTCTTATATTGCCAAATTTGCTCGTAATCTCTAAAACTACACCATAATGAAGAAGCTACCCCCATCAGGAAAAAAACTACAATCTTATACATTACGTACATGACAATTCAACAATTAGATAACCTAGCACAAGCTCTGAACATTTAGATCTCTGATCTGTAAGCACTGGAAAAAAATAATTCTAGTTATAATTTCTTAGTCTCCACAAAACGTGGTGTTAATATACCAACATGACTCTCTTCTGAAAGGTTTAGTGTAAGGGAACAATGTAGTCTCCCCAAAGCCAGCCAGCAGCTGAAGTTGACAGGCAAAAGGACTCTACTTCCAGTTTCCATGGAAATGGAATTTGGACCAGTACAAACAGATTTTAAATTCTAAAATCAAACACACTCCATCTTACACTCTCTACTGCAATATTAATTTTCATGGGCAGCAAGGGTTCAAGAGACACAGATGCTATATACAATAGTGATAATTTAGATTGGAAGAGACCTTTAAGATCAACAGGTCCAACCATTAACCTAGCACTGCCAAGTCCACTACTAAGCCATGTCCCTATGCGCCACATCTACACCTCTTAAATACCTCCAGGGATGGTGACTCCAACACTTCCCCGGGGCAGCCTGTTCCAATGCCTGATAACCCTTTCACTAAAGAAATGTTTCCTATTATCCGATCCAAACATCCCCTGGCACAATTTGAGGCCATTTCCTCTTGTCCTCTCACCTGTTACTTGGGGGAAGAGACTGACCTCACCTCCCTACAACCTCCCTTCAGGCAGCTGTAGAGAGCGATGAGGTCTCCCCTCAGCCTCCTCTTCTCCAGGCTGAACACCCCCAGTTCCCTCAGCCGCTCCTCACAGGGCTTGTGCTCCAGACCCGTCACCAGCTTCATTGCCCTTCTCTGGACTCGCTCCAGCACCTCAGTGTCCTTCTTGTAGTGAGGGGTCCAGAACCGAACACAGCACTCGAGGTGCGGCCTCACCTGTTTGCACAGGAATGGCGTGTATGGAGGGTGGTGAAGCTCTGCCAGCTCAACCAGGCAGCAATGCTGTCCTGTCCCCCCGGCAGGACGCCATGGCTGCTCTAAGCCCGGCACCCACCACCCTGCACCCACCGCAAGCTTCCTGGAGCGAGCTCCGGTGGGAACCCGCTGCCGCCCAGGCGTCAGGCTGCAGGGCGAGCCCTGCTCCTATGCCAACATGGGATGGCAGCAAGCACAGCTGTGGGAGCTGCGCCTGGGGAGAGGAACTTCTCTGCTTGGTGACAGAGCTCCGTGAGGAGGTAAGCAGGTTGGGGTGTATCAGGGAGTTTGAGGGGGAGACAGAGGACTGGAATCACACCCTACCTTCCCAGTGACAGGCAGACAGGGCGGGTGACACGGAGGATTCCCTATCCCCATCCTCTCCCCAGCTGGCTGAACAGGGTGACTGAAGGGACAGGGGGCAATGGTGACAAGCTCCTCCCGGGCACAGCAGGCCCGTCTCCGCTGACTGCCCCCTCCCCAGGTGCCCTTGCACAGTAGGTACGAGGCTCTGCGAGTGGAACCAAACAATGACGAGGACGATGGCTCAGACAGCCTGGAGGTGCCACCCAGGATAAGTCGGCCTACGCCCTGAATCAAAAAGAACCCCATAAAGGAAAAAAAGGAGACAGGTCATTGTCACAGGAGACTCCCTTCTGCAGGGAAGGGAAGGCCCAGTATGCAGATTGGACCCACTTCTCAGGAAAGTCTGCTGCATCCCTGGGGCCCAGGTCAAAGTCATTAGTAACTCATCCTGCCTGGCAGCTCCTCATTTTCATTTAGAGGCAGCCATTCCCTTATATACCATGCACCATAGTAGTTTAATTTAGCAGCAGCCACACAGATTCATTTTATAAACAAGTCAGTATCCCAAAGCTGTACACATTTGAGAGGACAGATTGGTTATTAGTTAGACGTCAGTAATATACATTAAATAACCACACTGAACCAGGAAAGTCTTACACAGCCACAAGAAACAATCAGTGAAAAATCTCATTTTTATTGTTAACGTTACCCACCAGACAGCCAGAATAGCACAGCAACAGAACTGTGACACTTTAAAACTGAAAATCCATTCATTATCTTTAGGCAAGAACCAAAAAGGTGAATTTTATCACCACTAACCCAACGCTTCCGCAGCAGCCGCTGCCCAGCGCTGCGAGAGAATTCCAACTTGTTGATTACAACTGCAGGATGCTCACTGGCAGCTAAAACAATTTGCCAATGGTATTTATAGCTCCTGCTCCTTGTGTTTGGCAAGAGCAGAGGAAGAGTAATTTTCTGGAAGTATTTACATTGATTTTGCAACAGATGACAATACTCCATCTGCTCTCAGACACTTTGGTGCCTCTGCCAATTTCTTCCCTAATGTATTGCTCTCTCCAAGCTCCGCCAAGGCTTCTCTCGTTCCTGAACTTTGTGCTTTTACCATGTTTGAAGGTGCCATTTCAAGTTATGAGCAAGAACTTGAGGCATGAACATCTAACTAATCACAGAGGCCAGCAGACACATAGATGGTATTTTAAATTACTCCCCTCTCTAGCCTGTTACCTCCAGAAGCCTGAGGATATGGCTGATAGCTTCAACACAGCTGTCAAAGTCCCTAAAATAAAAGGACCTTGAGGCCAGTCAGAAGCAGAATTTAAAGAGAACCAAAGCCAACTCATTCTTTTAAGAAAAACCCCAAAGCCCCATGAAAATCAAGATTTCAGCTGGCATTTAAAATGCAGGCAAGTAAAGCAATTTCCTCTCTATGGCAAACAGTGGGCTATCCCACAAAAATTTGATATTTGAGATTCTTACCCAGCAAGTTAAATTCTCCCTGCAATACTTGCAGTATAAATTGAACAGATGGAAGGATTCTGTTTCCACTTGTTTGCCTGACACCTTTTGTGCACAAAGTTAAACATTAAAAGAACAGGCAAAAGCAAATAGAGACTTGAAAGCCTGAAATTTTTTAACTTTAAAGGCATTTATCAAGGCAGAAGCATACACAAGTAACTTCACTGCTTTGTTCAACTACCTTTGTCATGCATTATGATCTGAGATAAAGTATTCCTAAAAGAGGTAATAACTCATTTTACAGCATCATATAAGTGAAAAATAACCCCTCAAAAGTCACATACAGAATTCTTTTTAAGATCAAATACTCAATCCACCATAGAAAAATGGCTTGCAAGGTCACAGATTCCTGAAAAGTGACTATAACTTCCAGCAGTTCATAGAAGAATCATAAGTATTCAAAACCCCAAGGGCTGAGATAAACAGCATCAGTCTGGTCATCTGTTTCACTTAAAAGTAGGCAAGTAGGTTAGCGTGAAATGGTGTCCCTAAGAAATAATCCCAACAGGATGAACACACAAAATAAATGCTTTAATCCCTTTTGTATCAGTACAAATATATGTGGATTCATTTACCATTAGGCTCAGCCCAGAGATAACTCGTGTCTGTGGTTGGATTAGATGATCTAAAGGTTTCTTCTGGCTCAACACCTGCCTCAAATATATCCTATTTGTTGACAACATGAGAAAGGATTATTGTGTTTACAGGCAAATTCTTTCTTTTAACAATTTGCTTTTTTATTCTCATTTCACTGACCACCTAAATAGAAGAAAAAAGCAAATCATGGTAAATTAAAAATCTGGTCTGACTTATTCCACTGCTGAAATTTGTCTTTGTTACTTTTAAAACCCAGGACCACAGTGATAAGCCTAGAAAAAACAATGGATTGAAATAAACTCTTTTCTCTTCCAAAAGCCCTACAGATGTAACTTACTGCTTCAAGTCATAGGTTCTGAGAGAAATTAAAGGTAAAAAAATTCTGAAGTGACCAACCTCTTTGCATTTAGGCATTAGACTGAGGTTTGCCTTTGTATCAAATAAAAGACCGATTCAGCAGCTACATCAAATACAGCAGCTTGTTTTGGCAACCTCATTTTTAGGAGATCAGATTTAGCTACTCGGCTTTAATACTCTTGTTTTTGAATTAACCATCTGTTCTGTAACATTTAGACAGACAGACCTAGTAAAGTAGGATGTCAATCTTGGGGTCTTAGGGCTAGAACACACACATATACATGCCACAATAGGCAAGCAGCGCCCATTAAAATAATATTGAACCTTCCCAACAAGGAAATTATGTTGTTGAATTTTGTAGCTAGTCTGTGTTTTTTTCTCTAATTAGCAAGAGGAACCCAGGCCAATGCAGTACATATTTTAATCAATTAACAGAAAAAGGGAAGAACTTTAAAAGGCTTTATAACAAAAAGACTTCTATCTACAACAACTGTAGGTCAGAGATCTTAATCTAGGCCCTTTTAAGAAGATTGCCAAAAAATAAAGCATGCCATTCCACTATAAATTGTCACTGTAAAGGAAGTGCAAAAATTCTGATGTGAAAAGATGCAGTTAGAAAGCACTCCATAGGCAACGATCAGCATTTTTAAAGTACAGTTGCTGTGAAAGTATAGAAGCTTCTTTTTCCCCTTTCAAAGAGATATATAGAAGTACACAAATGCTGTTATTTATAGTTACATCAAAAGAAGATAGGATTTATAGGTGTTGCTTGAGTAGCGACATTTTAACAAACACTTTAATCAATTGATCCCTTTAAGAGAAAGGCATCATCAAGACGCTATTTGTTTCAGCAGACTACCAACACAAGTGGTTAAAAGATGGCCAAAGTATGCCACATAAATATTTGACAAGCTCAAAGTTCCCATGTCTTAACACCCTTTGCCATTTAAAAAATTGTTTCCAACAATTACAGTTGCCTCCACTTGCCTCAATTCTTCATAATAGATTGTCAACAATAGATTGGCCCTCTTCAACTGGTACCGGGCCACTGACTTTGGAATCGGCACGTGTGTGTATTCAAGGGTCCCATGCTCAAATTTCAAGTTAATCACTTTTCACTACTTCATAATAGATTGTTTGTAGTGAATAAACTAAGTAGCTAAACCATGATCTTACAACATAAGCCAGCAAGCAGTTAGATCAAGTCACGTTTTTTACCAAAATCAGGATGAGCAATACCAAAAATTGCTAAAGAAACCATTCAGAGACCCTACACTGACTCCAAATCACTATCTAATCTTGATTTAGAAAACAGAAGTTATCATCAGGATTGATAACTATTGATGCATATGACTGAACAATCAGCAGAGAATGTCAGAATATACTGCTATCCTGAGATATCGCCCTGATTCATAGTGTAGGCTAAATTAAAAGTTCATTTACTGACTTTTAATTAAGAAATTCAGTATTTTAAAATCCGGGTGCCTATACAGAAGTAACTAAACATATGCTGTGATGCTCTAAGAACCTTCTAAGAACTGATGCTGTAGCTGCTGAGTATTTCACTCAGTATTTCAACACAAGTGACCCTTCAGTGAATCTCCTTTGTATTCTTACTTCTGTAAAGTTTCATTTATTTCTATTCCATCTACTATTGCCTTCTTACAAGATAACTTCACCTATAAATAAAATAGTGAAGAATTAACTTCCTTCTCTTGATAGCATGTTCTAGCATTGTTTTACCAGGCAAAAAGAAAAAAACCCAAACAGGTAATTAAAAGAAAAAAGGGTTCCATGAAAGAGGTACATCAAGCAAGCTACTCAACATTTTCAGTTGTATAAAATTTGTACATCAATACTTAAACCAAAAGGGACCCTTTCCCTCAACAAATAAAACAGTAAAATGGTTTGATCAAGGATTTAATTTTAAGAAAAAAATCTGATGATGTAGCACCCACTGAAACACAGGGTATTAATCAATTATTCCCCTCTCAACTTAATTAAAAATCTGTTCTGCTGCCACTTCAAAGCTTGTAGCTAAAGCTTGATTTATCATGTTGGGCCAGGAGTGGGATGTTTCTGTAAGTCTCAGTCATCATCAGTGAATTACAGGCTTGTCTGCAACACAGGCTGCACAAGTCAAAATACATGAAGGAACACCTACTCTACTATTCCTTCCACAAAGGAAATTGTGTGTCAACTAACAGACCTGAAATTCTGGATCCATTATTAAGCATACGTTTTTTCCATATGCACCTTACTCAAGTATATACACACACACACCAAATAAGAGACAGATCTCATTGCTCCTTTCCTATAGAAAAGTCTGCATTTTTAACTCCTCATAAGGTCTCATCAGGAGTATTTATAAATCAAATTCTGTTGGAAGTATCCTGAATAATTTTTCTCCTCCTTAGTCAATACATTTCACATTATTATCTCTAATGTTCACTATGCTTATAGCCATTTTTCATTAAATAATAGGTAATTCCAATATATTATACATCTGTGACAATTTTCCCTAATGCACAGTTTGTCTGCTGCATTCAAGTACAGAATCATTTGATTTCATATAAAATTCAGCTTCTGGAAAGCCAAGAACTTATCCTAGAATTTACAGAAAGGTCACATCAACTTGCCCTACTCCACCTGTTCAAACAAAGATTCTGCAGTGGCCAGAAAGAAATGCAGATTAAGTCCTAGATGTTCTTTATTTATGCAGTAGAAGTGCTATAAAGGTAAGCAAAAAAACCCAAAAAACAAAGAAACAAAAAACCCAAAACACTTAAGGATGCCATTACAGCTGATGGTGGTTATGAGGTACAAATACCTCTTAAAAAGTCAAAAGAAAATAAATGACAGAATCCTTCAGGCTGGAAGGACCTGCAGGAGTCCAGCCTTCTCTTCAAAGCAAGGCCAAAACTCAATTCAGATCAGGTTACTTCACCAACTGAATCTTGAAAACTGACTCAAGGATGAAGATCATAGAATCATAGAATTGTCAAGGTTGGAAAAGACCCTTAAGATCATCAAGTCCAACCATTAACCCATCACTGCCAAGTCCATCTATACCATGTCCTCAAGCACCACATCTATCTGTTCTTTTAATACCTTCAGGGATGGAGACTCAACCACTTCCCTGGGCAGCCTGTTCCAATGCCTGACCACCCTTTTGGTGAAGTTTTTCCTAATATCTAATCTAAACCTCCCCCAGCAAAGCTTGAGATGCTTCTCTAGAAAATTAAAGCCTCCATTTCTTCACATATGGTCATTAATACTGACACAGATCACTTGCTCAGACTAGCCCTAAGACAGTGACAAATCTTGATCTTTTTTCTTCATTAAATTCCCTTACAGATAATGAAGTTCAGAGCCACTAGATTACCCCAGTTTTCCAAAACATTCCAAAAACTTTTCTTAAAGTGCAAAAGTATCCTGTTGCTAATGCTTAATACATTCTTAATCAAGTCATGTTCACAAGTGAGTCATGAGTAAATCTATCCAGGCAGAGCACAACTTGAGTCTCAGAAGACAACTGTTGACTCATTAGAAAAACTGCGTTTCTCACAGCCTGGGACCAGTGTCCAAGCGGAGCAAGTCAACTTGCATTTCATATGAATGACTTATATGTTTGCACATTAGTTTTTAATCTGAATTGTCACAATTCCATTGCTTTCCCTCAATGCAAGATACAACTTTCTTATGTAAGTTTGCTTTTGTGTGTTTCCTCGTTTGAGTTTGTGGTAACTGATTTATATTGTATTACAATTGGTTTGGGGATGATGACTTGAATTGACTTGCACCAAAACACTGTTTACCCCATTCTCTACCAATCACATTTCTGATGCTTCAAATAAGCTTCAGCATTTATTGACTGAGTATAAAAGCATCTCGCATGAAGACCAAACATTTAATTCCTACATATTGCTTATTTTTCAATAGCATAAGCTGACAAATTAACACATTTTTACAGGCCTACACAAAACTATACTTTAAGCTTTTTTTTCTTTTCAAATAAAGACCCCACATCTGTTAAATGTGTAGAAAGTAGCTCATTTCACATACAGATCCCAAGAGGTATAAGAAAAGATAAAATAGGTGACTTGAGACATTTGCAAGTTTCAATACTCATTGACCAAAACCTAGCAAGAATTTAAAAAAAAAAAAAAATAAGACAGAAAAAACACAGCCAGCAGGGTATCTTTGAGTGTTTGTCCATAATCACAAACTGCATCTCCCCTTCCCAGCCTGCTCTTGAGACCAAACCAGAAAAGGCAATAGTGTAGGAGGCAGGCAACTTGGTACCACACAGTTCAACAGCAGCATGGAAGGTCAGAAGACAGGCTGCTTTCCTGAGGGCTTCCTACAGCACAGGAGACTGCAGAGAGCCTTGTGCTCCCATCTACAAGTATGAAGGACAAGCCCTGGGTAAGGGAATCTAGTTTAGCCAGAGAAGAATGTTCCACTTACTTCCTAAGGACAATTCTTCCTCAAAGTCTCCCAAGCAACTCAGGCTGTTGAAGTTTATGCAAAGGTTCACCATATAGCTTCACAGCTCTCTGAATCAGCAGAGTCATGAAGAGAAGTCTTAAATAAAAGAGGGCATGCTAATGAAGTGATAGAAATTTTGATATAACTGGAGAATTGAACTAAAAAAAAAAATTTAGGCAAATGTAGACACAAGCCACCAATTGAGACATATTCAAGCTCTGCCTCAGGTTCACATATTGTCAAATTGGTCTGACCAAATAAGTACTAGCAGCACAAACAATATTGTTACAGACAAGTTTCATAGACCTGCTCGGCCTTCATTTTAGAGAAATTAAGTCACATGAACAAAACATGGAAAGAACAACCTCAGTACATCCACGGGGCTTAGTGTGAATAATGCCTTTGCTATGAACAGAAACCATTTGAATCTCAAGAGTGGTAAACAGTACAAGGTAACCAGTAAGACACCCTGATAATGGGCTCACCATAGCAAAACAGAACCTGAAGTTCTTCCTGAAAAACTGATGGCAAGGAACTTCTCAAAGGATACTCTCATCAATTTGCTATTATATTGATTTAAAACAAAAAAGAAACACACACCCACAAAAAAGCCCACACAACAACTAAACAAAAATCAGTAAAAGCTTGTAAATCAGTATTGTTGGTTCTTTACTTTGTAGTCTCTTTTGAAAGTCTGTAGTAATTCTCAACATCAGGAATAAATCCATTTCAGGAAATCACACAATCAAGACTTTTTTTAAAAAAAAAAAAAAAAAAAAAAAAAAAAAAGCTGTAACAAAGATTAATCAAGTTTAATACAAAAGACTCATGCTGGGTCATATAGCTATTTCCATTTTTCTAATGACACTAACAAGCATGGGATTGACTTTATTAGAACTCATTGCAGAAGTCAGTATGGGAAAACACAACACTGAGCAGATGACAACAGTGGATATACAGCAAGATTATTTTGAAATTCCATCAGGTATAAGAACACACAAACCTTCATGAAAAGCTCTGTATACTCTAACTGTACTAGAGCACTAGTTATTACAGTTACTATTCTGTAGGAAAAGCTAAAGTAGGAGTCGCAGGAAAAGATGCTTTAAGAGTAGCCAGCAGTTTGACACACAGCATCTAGGTATCAACTCTTCGATTAGACTTTATGTACCCAGTTTGCAACTACTAGAATCAACAAGGTAAGCTAACAACTCACCACTACCTCTGAAACAAATTAACAAGCTTGTAACATAAATACTAACTCTTCAGGTTTGCACTTTGGGCATCGCTATGGCCACTTACAAGATGAACCTTTCCTTTGACATTTCATAGAATCATTAAATGGTTTGTGTTGGAAAGGACCTTAAAAATGAACTAATTCTTATCCCACCTTCCACTAGACCAG
Organism: Podiceps cristatus; assembly: GCA_000699545.1. Lineage (NCBI taxonomy): Eukaryota > Metazoa > Chordata > Aves > Podicipediformes > Podicipedidae > Podiceps > Podiceps cristatus. The sequence goes on from KL267317.1 coordinate 16,730, forward strand.
GTCGCTCAAAGCCCCATCCAACCCAGCCGTGAACACTTCCAAGGATGGGGCACCCACAGATTCTCTGGGCAACCTGCTCCAGTGCCTCACCACCCTCAGAGTGAAGAATTTCCTCCTTACATCTAATCTACCATCTTTCAGTTTAAAGCCATTACCCCTTGTCCTATTACTACATACCCTTGTAAAAAGTCCCCCTCCAGCTTTCTTGTAGGCCCCCTTTACATACTGGAAGGTTGCTAGGAGGTGTCCCCAGAGCCTTCTCTTCTCCAGGCTGAACAGCCCCAACTCTCTCAGCCTGTCTTCATAGGAAAGGTGTTCCAGCCCTCTGATCATCTTCATGGCCCTCCTCTGTACCTGCTCCAACAGGTCCATATCCTTCTTGTACTGAGGGCCCCAGAGCTGAACACACTACTCTATGTAGGGTCTCATGAGAGCTGAGTAGAGGGGGAGAATCACCTCCCCCAACCTATCAGTCTCACTTCTTTTGATGCAGCCCACAACACAGTTGGCTTTCTGGGCTGCAAGCACACATTGCTGGGTCATGTCCAGCTTCTCATCAAGCAACACCCCCAAGTCCTTCTCCTCAGGGCTGCTCTCAACTCATTCTCCACCCAGCCTACCTTTGTTCTTGGGAGTGCCCTGACCCATGTGAAGGGCCTTGCACTTGGTCTTGTTGAACCTCATGAGGTTTGCACAGACCCACCTCTCAGGTCTGTCAAGGTCCCTCTGAATGACATCCCTTCCCACCAGCACATCAACCACACCACACAGCTTAGTGTTGTCAGCAAACATGCTGAGAGTGCACTCAATCCCACTGTCTACGTCACTGACAAAGACATTAAACAGTGCCAGTCCCAATACTAACCCCTGAGGAACCCCACTCATCACTAGTCTCTACTTGGACATCAAGCCATTGACCATAACTCGGTTCTGGAGTGTGACCATCCAGCCAATTCCTTATCCACCAAGAGGTCCATCCATCAAATCCATGTCTCTCCAGTTTAGAGTCAAGGATGTCATGAGGGACAGTGTCAAATGCTTTGTACAAGTCCAGGTAGATGACTTCAGTTGCTCTTCCTTTATCCACCAACGCTGTAACACCATCATAAGAGGCCACCAAATTTTTCAGGCACAATTTGCCCTTAATAAAGCCATGCTGGCTGTCACCAATCACCTCATTTTTTACGTGCCTTAGCAGAGTTTCTAGAAGGATATGCTCCATGATCTCATTGGGCACAGAAGGGAGACTGACTAGCCTGTAGTTCTGCAGGTCTTCCTTTTTCCCCCGCTTTTTAAAAAGAGGTGTTCTGTTTCCCCTTTTCCAGTCAGGGGGAACTTCACTAGACTGCCACAACTTCCCAAATATGGTGGATAGTGGCTTAGCAACTTCATCCACCAGTTCCCTCAGGACCTGCAGATATATCTCATCAGGTCCCATGGACTTGTGCACCTTCAGGTTCTTTGGATGGTCCCAAACCCGATCTTCTCCTACAGTGAGCAGTCTTCATTCTCTCAGTTCCTGCCCTCACCTTCTGTGACTTGGGCGGTGCGGCTAGAGCACTTGTCAGTGAACACTGAGGCAAAAAGTCATTGAGTACCTCAGCCTTCTCCATATCCCAGGTAGGCAGATCTCCCATTTGCTTCTGGAGAGGGCCCACATTTTCCCTAGTCTTCCTTTTATCACCAACATACCTATAGAAGCCTTCATTCTCTCAGTTCCTGCCCTCACCTTCTGTGACTTGGGCGGTGCGGCTAGAGCACTTGTCAGTGAACACTGAGGCAAAAAGTCATTGAGTACCTCAGCCTTCTCCATATCCCAGGTAGGCAGATCTCCCATTTGCTTCTGGAGAGGGCCCACATTTTCCCTAGTCTTCCTTTTATCACCAACATACCTATAGAAGCTTTTCTTGTTGCCCTTGACTTCTCTGGCCAGACTGAATTCTACCAGGGCTTTGGCTTTCTTAACATGATGCCTGGCTGCTCAGACAATCTCTCTGTATTCCTCCCAGGCTACCCATCCTTGCTTCCACCCTCTGTAGGCTTCCTTTTTTGTGTTTGAGTTTGTCCTTGCTCATCCATGCAGGCCTCCTGGCATTTTTGCCTGACTTTTGTTGAGATACATCGCTCCTGAGCTTGGAGGAGGTGATCCTTAAATATGAGCCAGATTTCATGGGCCCCTCTTCCCTCCAGGGCTTTATCCCATGGATAGTCTACCAAGAAGAGAATTCCTTAAGAGTTCATAAAGTACTGTTGTTAAGTAGGCTATAAGATCATCATGGTTTAGATTTCTCTTTGCTTCTTGCCAGCAAGAGATGCTGCAGTTTAGCTATGTGTATGCTGTCATGCCACTCATCCACTGATCTAAAAACAGTCTTTTTAATGAGATCCCAGTTTCAGATGACATCCAAACTTCTGTTAGCTCCATTTCCTAACTGCAGGGCTTAGAAGTCAATCTCTTCTTGTAAAGCCCCAGAGGTGAAACAAATCCTGTTGGGCTTGGGACTCCACACAGGTTATGATGCATAGTGAGGGAAGCATCCTCTATTCACAGAAGCCACCTGCCCCTGGTGCTCTCTCGAGCAGTGGAATCCATTCTCAAAACTGAGGGGTGATGAGAAATATCCCAATCTGATGGAAATCTGGGACACCGTTACCCACCTTGTTAGTGTCCTCCCTACATTACCGCTATA
>KL267318.1:1251-18144 GCA_000699545.1 Podiceps cristatus
CAGGGAAGACATTCTCAGGCCATAATAGCTAAAATGCTGTTTTCAAATATTGTATTTATCAGAAAGGAGACATTCCGGATCTCATTTATAGACAGAAATAAATTTAGGAGCAAGTTAAGGATCCCTGTAGTGTTAGCTGGAAAAACAGAGAGCGCTGCTTCATGAAGGGCAGCCACAGGGAAAGTGAACTGATTCAATCCTGAAACCTTCTCACCATGGTCCCTAAAGCCAAGCCCACCCCACAGAGCCCAGAGAGCTCTGGTTCCAGTCTTCTTCCACAGCTTTAGCCAGAGGAAGAGAAGACCCGCCACCAGCATCATCTCTGCCGGCCTCCTGCACAGCACGGGGCACACAATGCATTCAGCTGGTTTCACATCAGCCTTGCAGCTCCTGCTCAACCTACAGCATGTCTTTCAAAAAAGCAGAGTCCTGACTGAACATCCCGTAATGCTGCACCTTCGCTCTGTGCTCACATTATGGATTTTGTTGGTTTGTTGCCCTCAGTTGAAGATGCATCTTTGCTGCCACTAGATCTCAGTGAGGTTTTTCTAGGCTAGATAACAGAGTCTTCTTCCAACAGAAGTCTCTTCTTTCTGAGAATACTGGCAATGGTGGAAATCAATGCAAACTGATGACAATCATGGGTGGCTGCATGAAATACCTACTTTTATAGGGAACTGCAACTTATTTAACCGAAGGTCCATGCTTCAGTGAGCAGAACATGCCATGTGTCCATGTGGAGTATGAGAAAACTCTTATTGCAATTTGGCACTAGAGTCCTTTCCATACAGAGAAGGAAAATCTCTGATCTAATTTGGGGATAATTACAAGGACATAAAGTATGTCCTGTTATTCATCATACCCCAAGAATTCAAAGAACTTCTCATCAAGTCTTTCAATAAGACAAAAGAAGAAATGCCAAGCCCCTTTCTAAAGCTCCTACAGTTCCTTTTCCAAAGCAGTTGCAGCAACACGGAATATCAAGCAGAGAAAGCTAATCAGAACAATTCAAGAACAGAAAAGTTAAAAGAAAAGACCAAGGGGAAAAATAAATCAATGCAGAGCTGTAGGCTTTTACCAACTGTTCTTTAAGTAAAATTAATTTGTAATGTAATTAAACTTTCCCCCAGAGGGACAGGTATAATTGAGTTAGAGGTGCCTGGGTAGAGTTTCAGGGTTTAACGGATCCTCCCAGACTCTACCGCACTCCTCTCCCACTGCTACAGTTCACAAAACTCCTGATCAGTTCATTTCTAAGAACCTTCCATGAAACAACATAATTAAAATTGGCTACTTCTCTCTTGCTCTGCATCAGGCTAGCCAAGTCCTGCTCCTCTGTAGCAAAGTTCACTCATCATGGATTAACTTTAAAGCCATTTTTAAACTCTGTCACTCTTACAGTTCAAGGATTTTGCCAAGTATTTCCAGGAGCTGTTTAAAATCCCCCAGTTTTGTGATATCTTGTTCTACCTATATCTAATGGATTTGTGCACATCTTGAGCAGAACGGGGCTTTCAAGGAGCACTCCTTGAGGGCTAAACCGTAGCCGGGCTCGTTCACAAATGTGTTTACTGCAGGGCTAGTAAACAGCTAGGGTGGCTGCGGCTTAGTGCACGCAGGAGCGAGAGGGGCCAAGTCCAGCCTTACCATCATTGCAATAACAAAACAACCCGTCAGTCCACGCAAAGTCCCACGTACCTTAAGGCGTAAAATGTTCCCTGTGTTCAGTACTAAACTTCAGGTTACTAGGAAAGATTATGCTATGAAAACTATACCATAACCCAGGAAAGCAGGCAGAAACCTTTAGGTCATTACCGATGCAAAGACAGGTGCGAATACAATGCTACAGCTCATCCTTCTGAAAAGCTGGAAGGGTTTGGAGGTACAGGACTCTTGTAATTTAAGAGGTTGAACTTGTAAGCCTTTTCAGGGGACAATTCTCAGAAGCTCTTTGTTCTAAAATGACATTAAAATAGGTTTCTTCCCAGAGTTTCCATTACATTATGCCCTAAGACAGACCAGAGACAATCCTCCTCAGAATGAACCCATGGCACCTCTGCTTCTTGTCTTGGAGAAACTATCGGGGGGTGAGGGGGAGGAATCAAAAACTCAAAAAACCCTACAGAGTCAAGATAAAATTCTCTAGAGAATCTTGGAATTTCCATGATGACCATTCATTCTGCATCTCTGGCTTTTAATCTCTACGTCATGGTGGCTAATCTTGCACAACTCCGTTTAAAGACCCAATGCTTACACCTATACAAGAACACCCACAAAACCTATTATTCCTCAGATATTATGTTTTTTTCTGTGACCCACCTCTATGCTGTCCCTCACCAATTACAGGGCTGCTTCTAGCAGTATTTATCCATAGCCACTAGTACTTCTTTTAACAAATCTCGGGAAGTGATTTGTGAAACACCTATCCAGGTGTTTCTTTATTGACAAAGGACACTCAATTCTTACAACAAAATGGCAGCGCGATGACGCAAAGACGTATAAAGGGCAGCTGAGACTCAGGAAAGCACCTGGGAGGATGCTGTGGATTTAGCACCCAAGAACACATGGTTCTTTGGTGCTTTTCTCACTTTTCCATTAAAAATAAGTCAATGGGATCACTCATTCTTAACTAGGCAGTAGTAACCTAGCACCAAGAAATTAAAGTATGCTTCCCAAGTGGTTCTGAAACTAATCCACAATACTGGGTGTTATGGACACCTGCAGAGCTCCCGATGAAGGATCCACCCCAATCCCCGATCCCAGGCACAACCTTCCCTATTTTTTGTCTTCAGTTGAGGTAGGTTGGGAGGCTAATCTGTGGCCTCTCTCCCAGACAGGTTTCCCACCTGGAGATATACTTTTAATCCACAGTAACGTCCCTTCCAGCTCTCATACGAACCTTAAGTAAAAGTTGCCGACTCACAGATTTCTTTATGTTCCCTTAGAAAAGCTACTGCATAAGGTGTTTCCAAAACTGAGTTTGTAAACCTGAAGCTTTCTTTTTTGAGTTGAAAGACTTAAAGTGTTGGGTTTGGGATTTTTCTTTCCTAGAAATTTAGTCCTAATTCAAGAGGAAATCCTAAACCCCAAACTTCTAATTACTCTGTCGATCTAGCTTATTATTTCCTCTGTTAAATTTAGGAAGTGAATAAGCAAGACTGATTCTCCGTGTAGTCTGTCTCTCTTTTCAATCTAAATCTTGGGGGGAGGGGAACACCCACACCAAACCCAGAGCTGAAAGAAGCTTCTGTCCTTCTTACGTATCTCTCATTATAGCTCCAGTCACCTGGTGGTATTAAATATTTCAGCAAACATTAATAGGGAGTTTTTGAAGTATTCTTGACCTTGAGGGCTATTTAAAAAAAACTTCAAAAGTTTGCTTCCTTATAATAAGGTAAAGCCTGAGGATCTGGGCATAGAAATATTTAAGTAAGTATCTAACTTATATAGAAATCAAGGAAAATTAGGTAGATAAGTAGTAACTTTAATGTTCTAAGCCAAAATTATTAACTGTTTGAAATATTTGGGGTTTTTTTTTTCCTAATCTTCTGTTCACTTCAGAAGTTTTATCTAAAAAATTCTGAATGAGTCACATCAGAATATCAAGTGCTGAAAAAAGAGATTTGTTCCTGACTGTTTTTTAGAGTCAGAAGTGGCCATTGCAATGGCTCTGTCTTCCAGAAAAAAACTCTCCATCCCTTCCGAAGGAAAAATTTGCAGTGTCCCACTTTCAGTGTCAACATATTCTTACCTTACCAATTTCTACAAGCTTGCAGCTCTAGGAATCATAGCCTACTACCTTCATTAAAATAAACAAAGGTTCTGTCCCTCACCTTCCACATTTTTTTAAAACAGGCTTCGTGAGCAAGTCTGCAACTTCAGCGTAACACTGTGATGTGTAAAGGCTCTGATTGCAGAACGCTGCCTCTCTTTATTATTCATCATAGCACAAAACAAGAGGCAATTTAAAAAAAAAAAAAAAAAATCATACTTCAAAAGCAATTGTAGACTATCTGAATTCAAAACTGATAGGCGACCACAAGAACCAAGCTAAAATAAAAGCTTTTGCACAAACCTAGTATAATCTTCTCTATGCTATTATTTCTATGACTATTGCCCATATTTTCACAGGGCATCATGACATCTGTCCCATCTAATCACACACCATTGGTAAGGAAGGCACGATTATCAAAGACAACCTTCTGCAAAGTTGCAACGTTTTAAAGAATATGACAATAATTGGTACAACTATAGTAAATTAGTGCATGACTAAGCACAGAGAGGGTTTTATCTCCCTGGTAGCACTGCCCATTGCACAAGCTGCTATCCCAGGGATATCAGAGCTGTAAGTATGTCCCCAACAGGAATCACTTATGGATGCAGATCAGCTGCAAAGTGGCACGGGTTCTGCAGTTCTCTGATGAGCCAGAGAAGCCTGCGTTACCCAAGTACAGAGCCATTCCCCCTCCCTTCATAAAGCCTGCTACAGAACAAACCCTCCTCCTGTGTTACAAGATTTAAAAGTGGTTGAATCTGAAGTTTCAGATGACGTTTAGGACATTATTGTCTAAGATAACATTCCCATCTCAAACCAGTATCGTGTCCTGGTGATTTTTTTCTGAAATGTATGATTCAATTACTCTTGAGTTACTAGAACCAATCGTTAATGCATTTCTGACCCTACTCCAAGGGAGGCATAAGAAAGGCAGCCTCATGGGGATGTGACAGCAGTGCTCGGAGTGATTGGAAATGCAAGACCTCGTTAGAGGGAAGGTGGAGTCCCCGGTACTCACACAGCGCAGTGGTGAGCTTCTCTGGCTGGTCATAGTGCACCATCGCGACGCAGAGCGTATTGAGGGCGACCACGCAGAGGACGATCCAGTAGAAGCTCTGAGCTTTCACCATGCGCCGAATGAAGAACCGGAACATTTTCTCTTTCCTCCTGAAGTAGGATGAGCTCTCGTTCTTTCCACTCTTCAAACTGGCACGGGCAAAAGGAGACCCTGGGACAGAAAGAAAAGTCACCACACCACATCCCGGCAGGCGAAAGGCCAGAGGACGTTGCGGGGCACACAGACCCTCTCCCAAGCACCAGAAACACGGCTGAGCAGAAAGCTGGGCACACTGACTATGGGCTGAGCAGAGGCATCTTGCCTGCAATGACATCATGAGGGATGAAGGCTGGGATTTTAAAGCTTCATGAACAAATGCCCAGCATTACCATCTAACAAAACTGGGCTTCTAACCCTCTAAAACAATCTTGATTATCTGAGTTTAACTCTTGGGTTCCAGGTCAACTGGAAGGACAGAAAGTACCAGGCACAGTGGTATTTCTGCCCGTGGCATGGAGCACGTCCTCTTGGAGCTGGGGAGCTGGCAATGGGAAAGCTGGTCCCTATTTCCCCTGCTCTAAAGACCAGGCAAAGACCCAGCCCTTACTACCGAACTGTCTGAAGACTCCTTATTTTACTCTCCCGCTTCCTGTATTCCTGCAGCAGAGGGCTCAATCTGCCTCCAACACATCATGTTTTGGGTGCAGCTACTCATTTGTATCAATTCAGCCTATAGCAGCTGCCTTTCAGCTCTGGTCTGAAACCCTGGAAAAGAGTCAAATGTTTTAACAATAGGAAGCTGATGGAAGAAATGATTTCTAATGTAAGCCCTCCCTCTGTGGTAGCAGGCACTGATCAAATGAATGATGAAAAGGCAATCTCCGGCCAGTGCTGAGACAGGAGAAATCAGCACACGTTAGTAATAAACACTTGCATTTGTTGGAGTTCCTCTGCAACAGCCGCAGACGCTGTTGCAAGCAGGGCAAATCGTGACTTGCCGCAGGCTGTCCACTACCTGTTTCACGCTGTGCTGGCACTCCTCAAAAATTGCTAGTGAACCTTGTTTCAAGATGGTTTGTGGCAAGGTAATATGCTATTGCCCTTCCCCATCATGGGACAGAGCCCCCAGCAGGTGGGACTGACCAGGACACCCACTGCCCTGTCTTGGACCAAGCACCGTGGGAGCAGGTGACTTGCCCGGGCTGTCATTGCAGACGTCTGAGCTACACGAACAAAGTGTTCTGGCTGCAGCAGCCGAATTTTTGAGTGTGCTGGCTTCCTTTTCAACACTTGGAAGGGGTGGGAACCTGTTTCATCCTGCAATAACATCAAACGCAGCACCCATAGAAAGGATGAAGGATCCAGATGTGACGGCAATGGGTTCTCCAAGCCTCACAACTACACGAGGGTGTGCTGCTCCAGCTCCTCAATAGAAAGCAAGCTCTCTGCTTCATTTCACATTTCTGGCCATCTACCAACACACCAAATGCAGAGCTGGGCCTGGCCAAGCTTTGAGCAAACTCCTTGTGGAAAAGCTCAATGTGCTGGTTCCGTTAGTTTGATAACACTCCCTTTAGCATTTAAAAAACAAAACAAAAAAACCCCAAAATCACAGTGCTCAATCTGTCGCTTTAAGACAACAAAATGAACTACAGGTTAAGATAACCATGTCGAAATACTATTTAGCAGGTTAAGACCTCTCAGATATTCAAGCCAGTCTATAACCTCAGGTTTGCATGGAAACAGCCTACTGCCCTTTCAGCCCCTCTCTGCTGATCTTCCAGAAAAGAAAAGCAACAGTATTTAAACTGATCTAAATGTAGAAAACATCCACTTCTCCAGACTTCTCTGGCAATCAAGACAGTGTCCTGTGTCTGGTATGGCGTGGAAGATGGGAAGCCAGAAGACGCCAGCACCTACTGCTGCATGCTTATTAGTGCAGAAAGAAAGGCTGAGAGTTAGGAGGAAAGAAAAGAATAAAAGTAAAGAATGCCTCCAGAGAACACACTGAGAAGTGTTTACCACTACTGAGCTTTATAATACAATTATAAGGCTCACTGGGGTACTTGTGTTTGAATTAAAGTGCAACATATTCAGTCAACGGCCAGCAAGAGACCTGTCAAAGTCTCTACCACTCTGGTCTGCATCTTCACGTTGCACTCAGTAATTATATTGTTAGTTCTTCCACAGTCCTTATGCTCCCATCAGCAAGACATTATAGGAAAACATCCAAAAAAACCTTTCTCAAAAACATAGTCTTTATGCATAATTGCCCATATGATCTGATTGTTTATGTTATGCAGAGTTTCAGCCTTTTCAGGAGCCGGCAGAAGTATCTGCTTTATCTATTTCTTCTTTTCGGCCTTATTCCACGAATCAAAATCAAAAACACTTTAAGTGGGTGAACCACTTGCAGAAGGTGGAAAGCACTGCTGTTATTTTCCCTGCCATATGCTCCCGAGACAGTTCCCAGTTCTGCATCAGATTATCCACGAGTCCAGATGCTCCGTCATCCGTTGCCACCTGAAACGCTGAATTCAAAGATCTGTTTGTGTGGCATGGGTGCCCAGAGCCTGGAGGGACTTGGATGTGAATGCAAAGATCTCAATTATTGCAACCACGAACAAATGTTCCAAAAATGACCGTTCGTTGTTATCCATGCAGGGATCCAAGCTGACCAGAATAAAACAAAACAAAAATGCACATGGTTGCTGCATTTTTGCCCTCATTCAGCAACAAACCTCTCATACAAGTGTCAGCACTTTAGCTACAAAACCTGCAGCCTGGGAGACTGTGGCAGTTCAACAGCAGGTGATGGTGTCAATAACATGCTGAGCAACATTCATTTCCTGCAACCAGGTCTTCATTTAAAGGGGAAATAAATAAATAAATAAATAAATCCAGCAGCTGTAATCTCTTCAAATGTTAATGCCAAATTTCCAAAGAGCGTTTGAGGCACTCATGCTTGCAAGCATATATGGACACGTACTCTCAAATGTACTGTTTGTGCTGCTACTCTTATGCATCCAGGATTTGCTGCTTTGTGGTAACTGGGGTGCCAAGACGTTTCTTTGGAAGATAATGAGAACATCTGCTGCTTCAGCAGCAAAACAAAATGAAGACTCAAACACCACAGACAGGAATAAGCAAACCAGCTAACTCCAAGGCAGCCAGGAAGATGTCTCCCCGGACAGCAAGTAAACGCCCACAACTGAAAGGCCTTTCTGCCGATGTCCAAAGAGCTCCCCTCGGTCGGGGTGCTGGGTGCTCAGAGCCTCCCCCCCTTGCAGACCCCAGACCTGTCTCCCGCCTCTCCACCCGGCAACGTCTCAGGAGGGCGGCAGCTCGCAGTGAACCGCAGAGCCAGCAGCACCCCTGTAGCCTGACAGTCTCTCCTTCTCCATCAACGCTACGAAGGCCGCCACGTTCTGCATCGGAGCTCTGAGGGGCATTGCGCGCACGCAGCTGCACGTCTCTACCTCTGGCTTTAAAAATGTGGAGAATTGCTTTAAGACCTTCTTCTAAGGCAAGAAGGCCAGAATTAGGGCCGCTGCCCAGCATTTCCCAGTAAGCATTCACACGGCAAAGGCTGCAAAACTATACTCTGTGCCTTAGGGGCAGATGTGACTAAGTGTCCACGTCCTCTCCTCCCCACAACAGATGAGGCTTAGCAGTGTCGTTGGATGTATTTGGGCTTCATTAGCCTAGACGAGCATGTTCTGAGCAGTGTGGCCAACACAGCATGGATTCTCCAAACCTTTCGGCGGGCTCTTTTAAAGGGTGCAGCATGCAATAGCGGAGCAGGGCAGCCTGGGGGAGAGGGCGAAGCCACGAGCCATTTGCTTTGGCAAGTTGAGCGCTGCCGCAGCGGTAATTCTCCTTCTTGAAACTGCAGCTTCTGGAGCAAAGGAGCCGCTCGAAGGAAACATGACACGAACATGTTTAGGTGGAGATCTAAACCTCAGGCAATGCGAAGCCAGTACTCACCAACGGAGCAAATGTCTGTGAAATGGTCCTCACCTTCTTCAGCATGAATCAGGTCATTTTTGCTCTTCTTTATTGCAGCTCTTTTCAACACTGTGTGCAAATTAAAGAGAAAACGCCCCGTGAGCATTCAGAGTGGATTCTCTCTCCCCCTCCCTTCACTCTCCAGGGCCAGCATTTACTTCCCAATGCCAGCTTAAAGCTCTCACACAAGGGTAAGGCTGGAGCAAATCAGACAACCTACAACCTTTGCAGGGCCTCCGTGTGCTTTGATGCCAGGGTCGTTTATTTATTTAACCTCCTAGATCTTGAACGTTTGCCAGGCCCAGGTCTGCACGCTTACACTTCACCCAGCAGATGCAGGAGGGTGGGGGAGCCGCTGCAGCTGCTGGACCTTTTAGCTCAGCAGAAGGGGCAGGGTCACTGAATCTTTCTGAGCCCCATTGGTTTTGAGATGAGTGCTTTTATCCATTAAAAACATTAATGCTGTTTACAGTGCGCACCATTAAGAAGTTAGCATTTACGGTGCTCGGATACAGTTTACCACAGAGCAATGCCTTAAGGAGCAGAAACGCTATATCGAGAGCAACTGCCAAAAATAAATAAATAAATAAAAATCCGTGAACGTACTCTTAATAGCACCCACTGTACAATTCCTTCCCTCTGGGGATGTCGTAACGCTTTGAAAACACACTTTGTCCAAGAGCATCTTTTGTGGGGAGGGCAAACATCGCTACACTGCTTTACTCGACAGGGAAAGAAAACTGCAGCCTAAGGCTTGGAGAGGTCTGCACTGTTCACCCAGTGCACGAGCCGAGGGGTAACGCAGGAACAGTGTGGATGCTGGTCCCATGACCACCTACCTGTGAAACCTTGAGAACTAGCAGAAAAAAATAGGTTGATACAGTTTTGTAACAGCTTCAAGACATACAGTAACTAAGCACCATTTTCTATCAGCAGTAAGACACCCCACGGTGTGGTGATACATACTGTTCAGTAGGCACACACAGCAAACCCACTCACTCTGCGGCCACTGCCCTGGGGGTAGGCTCGCACGAGAAGATCCCCTCACGCTACACAAATTTCCCTGCCTTGACAGCGAAACGGATGCATTTCTTCCTCCGCAGCTAAGGCAAGCGTTCGTGCTTTCGTCACTTCAAGGAAACACCCAGAACATCACCCAGGTTCGGAGAGGCTCAAAGAGGAGAGGATGCTCTGAACCCGTGATCTGGATCCAATTTTTTTGCAAATAACTGCTTTTGCTCTTTTCGTCCCCACCCAGCAGTAGGCTGAATCCTCAGGCCCAGCAATACCAGCTTTTGGGTTCTTCAGGCTGCATCTGTCCCAGTACACTCCAGCACGTCCAGGGCCACCCCCAGCGCTGGAACATAACCAGCTCTAGGAGTAAAGTTTTACAACACTCCCTGGCACGAATTGAACACCACCTTCTTTTTCTTCTCCCCCAAATAACTCCTGAATGTGTTTAGCAATTAGGTGGTGCCATCTCTAGAGGCACCCAGGATGCAACACCCCTCTGTTTTGGAGACTGAGATAATTTACCAGCGTAGATGTGGGCTGCTCCATACAGGTTGGCTTCAAGGCTGGGAACGTCGCCAGGATCCTTTAGCTAACTAGTATAGAGGGAGCCTTAGTATACCTGGGTCTTTACTCCATGGCCTGTACACCCACCTCTAGTTTGCTTACACCACTCAGCTTTTCAGACTTCTCTTCCAGACACTCATTTCAGCTCGAGACTAAGAGCCCTGGCTGCACCCACGTGCTGGACAAACTTCCCCAGCGCACGCACACCCACGCACCCGCACGCACGCACGAAGATTTGCCAAACACACCTCGGCCCTGACCTTCTGCAGCCCCAGCTCTTCCATCCCCGAGTCCTCCCCGAGCGCAGGTCACCGGCTTGGCCAAGGTGGGCTAGGAGCCGGGCGCCTGATGCCCCAAGTAGCCGCGTGGCTTGGAGCAAGGTGCCAAACCACCCAGGAAGTGTCACTGGTGACCTGGGCGCGTGGGGCTGCGGGGGAGAAGCACTGCCCCGCTGTGCCACCTAAGCCCCTGGTGATTTGCAATCCACTCACTGTTGTAGCTGCTGCCGCTGCTAGTCTCTGCCGGTGCCGTGCCTTGTTGAATCGGCCCTTCCGAGGCGGCCCTCCCTGACAGTGAATGGGAGGAGAAAAAAAAAGAGGAGGGAAAGGGAGGGGAGGGGAAAGGAGGAGACATGGGAGGACGAAAGATGGTCAGAAAAGGGAGAGGGAAGAATCTTTAACTGAACTTTGACTGGCTGTCGCATCCTAAGAGCTCATCGGTCTGGAGGCACAGGGAGAGCAGTCCCCATCGCCTCGCTGCACCTGTGTCCGAAGCTCGGTACCTCCAGCCGTCCTGCAATGCTAGGGTCACACGTCGGAAGATAGGATCACCACACCCTGTTATGTCTTACTGCTTACAGGTAACAGGGGTCTTAGTCTCTTTGTCAAATCCATTTGGAAACCTCCATTTAGAGCCCTGCCTTCTCTCGGTTAATGCATTTCTCTTCTGGCATCCGCTCTGCAGCCTACCCCCGCCACGACCGGCACGCAGACACAGCCAGCCACGCTCGGCAGAGGCTGGCGGGTGTCCCCGTCACGCTGCGGTCCCACAGGCAGCGTAGGGACTGACCGACCCCGAGGGCAGATCCCCATCCCAGTGTGGTGTGTCACATAACTGCTCATCATCCACCTGCAACCTCAAAAAGACCTGATACGGGAAAAGGGACTCTTTAGCCCGACTTGTGCCAAGTGCATGCAAGAGCGTGTTCCTCACACCCTCCTGGTTACAACAGAAAGCCATGTCAGCATAGAGCAGGTGAACCTCTCATGTATCACAGGAGGAAAACTGCACAGCAAAGCAACCTACCGTCCAGAGGAGATTTCTCTTCTGCGTTCTTGTCTTCCTCTGCCAGCATGACTTCCTCTGTAAAAGGAAAACCAGCAAGGCTTAACCACAGATTTATCACATGCCCACACTAACACCAGCTGAGCTGGATGCAGCAGGCATCTGTCCCAGCGGCCACCAACCTTACCCCATTGTATCACCCAGTTACACCAAGCCTGTGGAGGAAGGGATGGCTCAGAGTGCTGTTTCTTACTCTGTGTCCCTTTTGCACAGGGGGAGGAGGCCAGACAAGCCACTGTAGCACTTTCTCTGTGATTTCCCTCTTCACAATGAACCACCCGCTCCAGTTTCTTTACCCGGCTACCTGGAGAGCATGAACCTTCCTTCAGGTTCTACAAACTACAGGGCTCCAGAAACCAGTGGATGGTCCCTTATGCCCAGCCAGATTGGAGATACTGTTTGAGGAGCCAAAGACACTCTACATCCATTGTTGCTCTTCTGCCTCCATCAATAAGACCAGGACTCCAGCCCAGGAGAAACAAGTCTCCGTCTCATGGTAAAGGGCAAGACAAGAAGGGCTGGCTGCTGCATGTCTGCTGTGCCACATCACAGGGGACAGAACGTCACCAAAGAGCCATTGGATCAAATCTTTGGCCAAATTAAATCCACAGAAAAGTAGCCACAGGGAAGTTCTGGCTAGCACAGTTCAGGTTGTGCAATATGTGCAAGACAGCCACCATTGGTTTTCCATCATCTCATCTCCAAAATACAAGTTTATACTTGCCTACAGTAAAAGAATCCACTGAAAAGACCAGTCCCCCCAAACTGACTCATCTTTATTTACATGAAAGAACCAAATTTCCCAAGGTTTCACAACGCAAATGTCATCACCCAAGTTAATTTGCTGTACACACCACACTGCGCCAATACTTGAAACCATACAGTTCATTCTGTCTAAACCACAGATTTTTAGCTTTCTGTTGTAAAACTATGTAAGGACTTTCTTCTAAAGGACAATCTAAAGCAAATAAGATATTGAGTTGGCAGCTTGTAAACTGCATACTTCCTTGTATTATTATAAATGACAATTTCTTTCACATGTTTGGCATAGATGTAATTTGGGATCTTACTAAATCATCTAACACTGTGTTCCCATAAAAATTTGCTTTTAAGTCCATTTAAGCCAGCCTAGATGGAAAACTAACTGAAAAAAAAAAATACATATATATATACACAAAGAAACCACAGGCCAGACATCAAAGTGTGTAGCTGAAAGCTGTCTGGAAGAATACTAGAGGGACCAGCACTACCCCACAAGCCTTATATAATCTTTTTATTAATCATCTGGGAGAGAGAGTAATATATTAATAAGACAAGAAACTGAGAAGGCTGAAAAATAATATTCAGAACCAAGGAAGACTTAGAAGAGGAAAAAAAAAAAAAAAAAAAAAAAAAAAAAAAAAAAAAAAAAGGAACCACAAACACGAACTAGTGCATCAGAGGATCAGAGGCATGGAAGAGGGTAAGGAAAACCATGGTGCTCACAGAGGGTTAAAAAATGTCAGGTGAGGTAACAACTTTAATATGCAGACAATCCTTCCAAACACACCCCAGACAATACAATTCAGGTGTTCTCCAAGGCTCCTTAAAACAGGTCAGAAAATTGAAATGGGCCTTTTTGATAGTTCAAGAGAGAGAGAGAGCTCTCTCAAACAGGAATCTCAGAAACCAAAAGGTTCTTCCAAAGTCCTGTGTTGGGAAAAGCTGTACTGGTGTTCTGGGGCTAAAAATAGGGAAGGAGTTAAACAGCAATTAATAATGAACATGACTGGCCTAAAACATGTAGAAGGGATGGTTAAGATATGGAGACCTCTTCCCAAAGGCAGCTGGGCCCCAGATTTAGGCCTCTGAGGTGGTGCCCAAACATACCTCCAATCCATAGACTTACCTCCCCAGGGCTCAGTTCTACTGCTCCCTTAAAATAAACAAACCCCAGGTTTCACCTATGCAGTTCCCCCAAGCCTGACTCCCCTCCACCATTGCTTTCCAGTTCTCTCCCTTGATGGTCACACTCCTGTCTTGTATCCTCTGGGAAAACAAAGGACCACAGCTACCCTAGGGAGGCTTTACATGGTTTTTTTTAAAGCCTGCTAAAAAGACAGCTCAGCAGGCAAGTCATCATTGCTAGGATACTTTTTTTTAAAAAAACCACACAGCATCCTAAGCAGAGGATCAGAAATTGCATTGCCTTTAGTCATCATTGTAGCACAGAGACTGGAAGATGATAATTAGGACTCCTGGAAAAAAAAAATAAAAAACCCAAACAACAGTGCCTCTACATTAGAAGAAAAATTCAACAAAGAGACAGTATCAAATCAGCAACTCCTAGCCTCCAAACAAAGGCACGGGGGCTTTGTTAGGATATCTGAGAGAGAGGGGTCTCAGCAGTAAGATTAATTGCTGGTCATTAAGTACTGAGAACACACAGTGTGTAACGGCACTTTATACTGAGGAAGCAGCGAGCTGAACAATCCAGACAAAGCAGCAGAGAAACACGGTGCCCCCCTTCTCTTTCTCTTCAGCATGGGGAGATAGGACATGGTGGGCTCCAGTGAAGAGCAGATTACGGGAACTAACTCCTGGTCAACAGGCAACAGAAGTTAGAAAAAAGGAAGAACTGGATTTAACTGTTGAAGCTTCAGTCTTGTTAAATAGAAAAAGTCAATAAAAATGTATCCCTTAGAAGAAGCCGACACACTCTCACGGGGAACTCTAATTTGGCTTTCTGGCAATTATCCTTCCTTGCCATCTCACGCACATTGCTGCCCTTTTTCATTCATGTAGGTGTCTTTTCCCAGCTGTATCAAGGGGCTTGTTGCTCCGTTTCTTCTATAGAAAGGTGAAACCTGAGGTTTATAAACGTTGTACCAAGGAATGGAAGTTACAGTCAGCTGGAAAAGAGAGGTTAAACCCGTTCCCAAAGCCTGCTTACTCCAGGAGAACAGAAACACTCAGAATCAGTGCTGGGTGAAAGAGATGGACTTGGAAAGAAGTAAAATGCAAAAGACATGCAACTTGATTAGCTCTGAACTGAAAGACTTCCAGTCTCTGAGTGAAGTGTTTTCAAAATGATGCATGTCCTTGTAAGATAAGAGAAACATCTTCAAAAGAATATTTGTGGGTTTATAAGCGCTTTGCTGTGCGCAGAGAACTTCTAGTTCTCCGCTCTCCATTGGAAATGCAGCATGGCCGCCTCATAGTTGCTACAGTTTTGAGGAGTTTAATGGAGAAAGCAGTGAGAAAAATCGTTTGCATGGATTACCTTGCCTGGCTCCGCCACTTTTTAATTCCTCTGAAAGGCGCAATCTCAAATTGACTTGCTACTGCCTTCGCGCAGAGCCCAACGAAACCATGAAACGAAGAGCAGAGCCTGTCCCAGCACGCAACGGGCGCAACAGGACAGGGTTTGCTCGTCGCCAACAAGGCTTTAACTGACATTGGTTGAACGGAAGAAATGGCTTTTGGGGAAGAGAACTGTTGTCTCGTGCCGAGAGGAGCAACACGGCACGCAGCACTGCTTTTAGACCTGTATCAGCTAGCTTCTAGTGGGGGGAACCGCCAGTTCCTGTAACGAATTTACTAAAAACCAGCTGACTTTATTCTTCGAGATTAAAATTAAAGATTACAGCTCTGTTTCTAACTGATTCATACAGTTCACTGCTAAACAATGGAGCATCAGTGTTTATGAGCTTGACATGGCAATTACCATATGAATTTTTTGCCTAAATTCTGAGGGTTGCAAGAAATGATAGGATTCGATTATTGCCTGTAACTCTCACTAGTTTTATAAAACTGAAATTCTTACAAATTTGTAGACACAGGTTTATAAGTCATTTAAGTAGCATGGCATTTCTTCATGGCATCCTTAAAAAGACTCCACTAAGTTACAATTTTCCTTGGTTAGTCTTGGCCTCACAATAGGGGAATTTTACATGAAATCACCTGTTATCTCAGGTGAAAATATCTAAATTCTTCAGCAGGCACCTAAGAAAGAAATAAAGCTAGAAACCTCATACCTGGCCTCTGTATAATCCTAAGTAAAGAAAGTAAATTTAAGTTCTAAGGAAACTGGTCAGACCGTGGGTTGATTTTTTTCTTTCAAGTCATGCATGTCTAAATGCAGCACATTATCTGTGTTATAATTTTCTCTTTCATTCCCCAACACTTTGTTAAGGCGACATTTGTTAAGCACTCCATCAATTAAGGTTTCCTGTATTAAGTATAACTCACACAAATATTTGCACATTAAGGTTGTCACTGTTTAAAACACCTTGGTATAGATCCCTCAAACAGATATGCTACTGGCTATATTAAACAATCCACATTTAAACCAGCCCGAGTTACGTTTACTTCAGCTTCAACCACGGCCGCGCTTCTGGTGATTTACCAATAGTGACCTGGCACCAAAATTTTTCAGTTGTGCCAAGGTACCTCCCTGAAAACTTCACAAGCAGTTTTTATTCATATTTTCTTCCTTTTTATGTTTTTATTTTACCACTGAAAAAAAAAATTAAAAGTACCACCAGAAAAAAAAAAAAAAAAGACAAACGTAAATGTCAGTTACTTGAGAGACAGGCTATTAAAGAAGTTTCATTCTTACAGACAAGTCCTTAGACCAGGTCTGGAACACACTTGTGTCAGACAGCACTTAAGAGGTAGAAAACAAACACCTATTTTTTTTTCCTCTGGAGGACTAAACAGTCTACAATTGGCAAATAAGAAAGGGTTGATATAGTAAACAACCCCCCAGTTTTATCTGAAACACCTTTTTAATGCAGTATATACAGCAAGAGATGACAACATCATTCACATCACAAACAGAGAAGGCTGTGAGAAACATTGAAGACACTCGGGAGTGGTCAATAAATGATGAGCACAGCGTTAAATTAAAATCATTTTTGACGAATGGCAGGTAGTGTATGGATGAAGGAGGGACTTTAGTCACTCAAATACTTTCCTTGGTCCTAAACCAGTTACAGCCTTTGAGATAAAAACCTGAGCACTTCCAAGAAAAAGGAAACCTCCTTCCCAGCTCCAGCAACTACTCAGAATATATAAAATATTACAGAGCAAAAAACAATCAGATTAAGTGTTAAGATGCCACTTTATGATCACTGGAATGTAGCTTTCC
>KL267319.1:0-16660 GCA_000699545.1 Podiceps cristatus
CCCACAAGCTCTCTCTCTCTCTCCAATTCTCTGCACCCCACCAGGGAGGGGTAAGCGAGTGGCTGCGTGGTTCAGTCACCGTTTGGGGTTAAACCATGACACTGGCCCATCTGTAAACACAGATAATCAATCTGATGAGCACAAGGTTCAAATTCTGTAAGTTCTTCTACAGTTTTGTGTTCAAATTGTTTCCAGGCTGAAAGCGGATCCCAGCAATCCCACTGATTTATCCATCTTCACTCTGAAATCTGTCCACTCGTGTTCGTAAGGAGTTTCCTCTATTCCTCACTTGTTGCACTGAATAGTTCATACTAAGAAGATGTCAGAGGCTTTACAAATTTTATGCC
Organism: Podiceps cristatus; assembly: GCA_000699545.1. NCBI lineage: Eukaryota > Metazoa > Chordata > Aves > Podicipediformes > Podicipedidae > Podiceps > Podiceps cristatus. The sequence goes on from KL267319.1 coordinate 348, forward strand.
TAGTTGGGTGCTAACCATCCTTTTTTTAGATATCCATGGGAGATTTATGCCACTAATGTTGCATTTATGAGCGAATTCATGCTAGAAATGATCAGGCACTATTAATTGTTTAACTAGTACATTATAATGGGCTATTCTGACTGCAGTCAATTGTATTGATGTAAGTTTTCAAATTCAGTGGAAAGTGAAATGGCCTATTAAGAATTACTAATACCCCTTTCTTCTTGATCTACAGTTTTCTTGTTGTTTTATTTTGTTTTGTAGTTCTTGGAAGTCGATCAATATTCCTTCCTTGATTTAAAATGTGAGTTCTTCTCATGAACTCTTTATTCATGTCTAACATTAATCTTCTGGATTCCATTTCACATAGTTTCTGATAATGTAAAAACTGTAGGGCTTGATGAAAAACAGTCAGCAACTATCTTCTTCCAATATGTAGCAAATACTGAAACTTGATTTCTCAGCGGAAGAGAAATCAGCTGTGTCAAGTCTAGATATACTCCTCATATCACTTATCCCCCAGAACCCTTGTAAACCGCAGCCCACGGCTTCATCTGTGTAATCCCAGGCCCAGTGAAGCATAGCTGTGGGATTTTGGCTTAGTTTTGCTGGGAAAATAATTTTCAGCCATGAAAATAATTTTCAGCTGTGAGGAAGACTGGGTGCTAAAGCCATGCAAGAAAAGTAAAAATGCAAGCATCAGTGAAATTATTGAGACAGTGATAAGTAGGCATTCAAGGACTGAAATTATTGACATGAGAAGATATTAAAACCCTTAGGAAAAAAAAAAAATAGAGAATTGAAAGGTTTAATTCAACAAGAGAGAGAAACAGCCTGCACAAGGGAGCAAAGCAGGTTTGGCCAGCAGAAATGTCCTGCATATCACACCCATATGGGTCATGCCCATATTCATCTTTCACTTAGTAACGTACGGATCCTTGCTCTCCACAGTACGTGTCAAGCTATTTGCTATGTACTTTTAACTTCTTGATGCTCTGCTCACACAGTGTATTTGTGCATGGTAGAAACTGCCTAAACGAACATGATCTGCTGAGCTATGATCTGGGGGGATGGTTGCAGACTCCTGCCAAGCATCAGTGTCATGTACATCAACTGAGTTGGAAGAGTCAGAGCAAAGAATGAGATCTTTTGCTCTTCTCAATAACTTTACTTCCTTCAGCCCAGGTGCCTCAAACTGGTGATTATACAGCATTTGCTCCATGCCGTACCGCTCTTACATGCTAGGAATCAAGCCATGCACTGTTACCTGCTAGAGAGCTACCAGATGATTTCTGACGTAGTCCTGCTGGTGTATAACAACTTAAGACAATGTCCTTTTAGCTTCTGGCTGCATTTTATGTATTTGTTTGAAAGTGATCTACAAATCTTCTCCCAAACCATCACTTAACAGTCAGTATTTGTTGTTGTTTTTGTTGCACTGAATGCCTGGCTCTTATGGGAATGTTTTACAAATCTTTTCAGAACCTCTATATGGAAGAAGTTTGAACACCAGCGAAGGGACACAGCAGTAAGTAAGACAGACTAACTGAAGAGGAAAGTCTGGCAGAACTAAAGTTCAAAAAACTCGATATCTTTTCTCAAATTGGAAAAGATCTGTCCCATTCTGTCTAAAACCAGCACAAATGCAAACCCTTGATATTTCACTTTGTATGTCAGTGTTGCCTTTTTTTTAAAAAAAAAAAAAAAAGTCTATTTTTGCAGGAATCTTAGAATCATATGGTTTTCACTTGCACGGAAGTTCCTATAAGTTAAAAAATTGATTGAGGCTTCATAATCTTCAATAGCATGCATCAACCCTTCTAATCTGTGCCCTTCAAGAGAAAGATGAAGTTCCTTTTGCAGAACAGCCCACATTCTTCATGCATATGATGAGTCACATGCGCAGTCCTCAGAAGGATATTTCGCTTTGTGCTTTTGATCAAAAAGTCTTGCCGTGCTGCAGCTTTTTAGAACACACCTGATAAAATCCATTATACATTTTTTATGCTTCACTGGTGATAAAATGCCCCTGACAATTGACAATAGCAAGGCCATCTGTCACTTTGAAAACCTGTATTTTTGGTGAACGGAACAGAATCAACCTCTTTTACCCCAGTAAGGAAGAAAAAACACAGACGACTCTTCCTATACATAAAACATAAAGCATGTGAATAACACATAGGCATTCCATCATGCTTCTCCTCAGGAGATCCCAAAGCACAGGAGATATTCTCTATCATTCACCGGGAGACTGAAGTAACTCATGAGCATCAAGTGACAGCTTTTGACCTGAGCCAGGGAAAAAAGCCTGTCTCTTACCTCAGGCTATTGTGCCAGAGATAAGGGTTCACAGCGTTATAAGCAACAATCTGATCTAAGTGATTGAAGCATATTTTGCTTTTCTGGAAGGAAGCTGCTCATCAGGTTTCTAGCTAGTATCCAACTTTCATTACTAGAATTAAAAAATAAGACTGACTTAGAGCTGAAACTTCAAACACTCTCAAATTGCTGAAAACTTTGGAAATTTCGATTCCTGCCCATTGCAGGAAAGAAAGATGGAAAAAAAAAAATCAAAAAAAAACCCCTAAACATTTTTAGCAATCAGTTTTGGAGCTCTCTGGGCTTTCCACCAAACTGCTCACATTTGATCAGGTGCATCTGGCTAAACACCAGATCTTATTCTAAGATAATCACTCTGTGAAGAACTATAATGATCTAGTCATAAAATTAACCAAGTCTGAAGAATAATTCAAATTGCCCCAAAGTGCACATCTAAAATAGATCAGATCATCAAACCCCAAAACCGTTGACTGTAAGAGAGGTCAATGTGATTAGCTTAGCTGCAGACATCCACTACAGATGTCCAAAGACAGATGAAAACTCTCCCCTCACTTATAAATTCAAATACAATATTGATGTAGTAAAGGACTAGGACACCAGCAAAGACAGTCCAACAAAACCTCTTCCTAATGTTGATAGGCAGTAAAAATGCCAATGATACATTGAATTGCAAATGGAGCAATAACAAAAAATTATGCTGGAGTATATTGCCTTTATGTGAATCAATGGAGCAGCTTCAACGGGAATTTGTGGTCAATTCTGATGGTTTGAAGGAAAAAATGTACTACCAGAACTGAAGAAATTCAATAGAAGGGCTGCGAGATAAGGGAAGGCAGAGAAAATCTGTGATAAAGAGTTTTAAAAGACTGAGATTGTTCACCTCTGCATGGAGATGAAAGAATATAATAATAAAAGCCATGTTCACTGAGGCTGTGTTGTTGCTTTATCACACACATTCAGGGTGCAAAATATTCATACCTGGGCATCTCTAAATGGCCAGATCTGAGATAGTCACCCTGGGCTCCATTTAGACTTGATAAATAGACACAGAAAACTCCAGAGAATCACTCATTTCTTAGAGGTATTCAGAATAAGGCAAACCATACTCTGGTAATGCCTTTCTCTTCATTGAAAATAAACATTAGATAAATAAAATTTGGGTATTGTACTCTCTGGTATTTGAAACAAGAGGAGATAAATCCTTTCTTCTTTTAAAATTAAAAAAAAAAAAAAAAAAAAAATGGAAAGTGGTACATGAATCTGCTTCTCCTCTGATTGCAAAAATGAACAGTGGATCTTATTGCTGCATGAAGTGGATGATGCCAGTAGAAGCTGAGTAAGATTCCAGGAGAAACATGATTACTAGATGGTTAAAAAGCATATGAGGAAATAAATTATAAACTTGTACATAAAGGCTGTAAGAGCCTTAGATTCAGAAAGATTAAGCTAATCTTTAACTTTTATTGCTCAAAAGAGATAATTTGGGTTACAAACTGCAACATCTGCTTAATATGATGTTTACACTTTTTTTCCAGCCAGAAAAAGGTCATTAGGATATTTCTGTGATTCATTGTGTCAATTTTTATGCTGATAGAGAAGAAGGAAGTTCCCATTTCTAACATGGGATTTCCCCTTCCAGTTGGAAATTACTCAGTCTCATTGATCAAGTGCAATTTCCATAAACATCACTACAGCTCTGTAGGATTTAATGACTGCACTCTACCTAGCAATGCTGTCTGCATTTGATACGCTCTGCATGTTACTTTTAGAGCCTATCTCAAAAAACCTTCATTGATTTCTTCATCAGATAGATATACAAGTCTAACTATCACCTTATGTGACCGGATGACTGGGTGACTAAAATGCAGTGCCATGATAAAGTAAAACCTAGATCAAGACAGACTGATGCGGCTGAACAGAATTTAAGGGCCAAAGAAAAAGTCTCAGCTTGTGTTGATGCTTTTGAAAAGAAAGCTGATAGGGACACTGAACAGAGCAGAGACTTGCAAAATACTTTGTAAAGTGAGTTACCATCGCCTTCCAAAGAACCTAAATTGCACTTTAGGGATGATCTGATCATAACCAGAAATATCTATAGAATGAAATCATTTTTATAGCCTGTGGATACAATGTAAGTTGCTTTAAGAGTAAATCCATGGCTGTAGCCATGTAACCACGGATTGCTGACCTCATGTGTTTAGAAGAGCAAAAGAGACTGTTGCTATATGGTTTAAAACGACATCTGAGGGTGTGGATTTTAAACTAGATGAAAAGCAGGTGTTCAGAAAACACTTTGAGATTTCATGTGGTTTCAATGTGGTAGAACACTGTGTGGCATCACCAGCTTCAGTTTCAGTTGTGAAATTCAGAGAAGATTTGAATAAAATCTCTACAATATGTCTCCCAAAAGGTATCTGCTTAAAGGCCTTTTTTATTAAAAGCTGAATTCCAGGAAGTCTAAACAGTCATGATGCCTTGGAGTTTGGGTTTTTTTTGGTCATAGTGGTGGTGGTGGTTTGTGGGTTTTTGTTTTGGTTTGGGTTTTTTTTAATAAAGCTTACATCCATGAAGACTGTTATTTTTGTCCTTCTGGACCTCTTACGAAGCATGCTCTTCTTGTGGTGCTTAATGGATACACATTTTTTAAGGAGCATTTTTTTTTCTTCTTTTCTCAACACTTAGAAAATGTCAGACAGCAGTGGGGACTAGGTCTCAGAAAAAGACCTTGTCTCCTGCTACAGGACTTGAAGGTGCTCTCATGTGAGGTTGGCGGTGGGTGTGGGTTGTAGTACAACACCACGCCAGACTTGCCTACCAGTTCCAGCCTGGCAGCAGACATACCACACTAATGTTCTTTGTTGGAGAAAAAGCTTTTCCTCAGTCAGGTATACTGAGAAAGTTCAACTATTTGCAGATCATGGGTGTCTGCACTATGCTTTCAGTGCCAACAGTGGCTTGTGAAGGAGCAGGTGCCGAATTCTGTAACATAAATATACCTTGACAGTACATACAGTGCCAAGCACAACTGCAGATTCTTCACCTTTGTTGTGCAACCGCTTGTTTAACTAAAGATTTTAGCCTTGTATGTATGAACTCCAGCATACTTCAGGATGCATTGATGACCTCCTGTTTAACAACTATGAGTAGCTTCATGTCTCTGGATCACTTCAGGGTTTGATGCTGACCTCTGGAGTATCAGATTGAGTTGAGCAGAACAGATTAAATCCCGTTGCTGTGTAAACATTAAGATCTGGGATACTAAAATACTAAAATTTATCTACTGCCCCAAACTATCTGGCAGACATTGTGTGATAGATGAATAATCCTTTACTGTAGCCCAGACAGTGCTGCCATCTATTTATTTATTTATTTAAAGGTAGAATTAGAGGAGAGATAAGTTCAGCTCTTGAAATAGCTACACTGAGATACAGATGAGTAGCATTGCAAGCCTGTTAAAGTATCATATAATTCTTTCACTTCAGCAGCTCATGGAAAGTCCATCAGATCACTAATGACTTTGGGCATTTTTACTGAGCAATGTAAACTGAATTTGATGTAATTAATTAAGAAAGTATGAGTACTCTTTTAAGGATAATGATTATTCCAACTCATCATTTCTTGTTATTTCATTTTTAGCAAAATCAGGGTGTCATTGCAGTTACTTAAGGCTACAAGATAGATGTCAGAAGGAGTAGAACTTGCTGAGAGATATGCAACCTCCAGGAATTACACAGGTTGGCACCCATTCCCCACAGCGTATAAATGTTCTTTTAGTAAAGCATCCAGCACTGGATGATTAACTGAGTACTACATTGAGTTCTGGGGTCCCCGGTACAAGAAAAACATAACAGGGCAATGGTTTTAAACCGAAAGAGGGTAGGTTTTGGTTGGACATAAGCAAGAAATCTTTTATGATGAGAGTGGTGAGACACTGGAGCAGGTTGCACAGAGAAGTTATGGATGCCCCATCACTGGAAGTGTTCATCAAGGCCAGGTTGGACAGGGCTTTGAGCAACCTGATCTAGTGAAAGGTGTCCTTCCTCATGGCAAGGCGGCTGCACTGCATGATCTTCAAAGGTTCCTTCCAACCCAAACCATTCTGTAATTCTACGGAGCCATCTTTTTCTACTTGTTCACAGATTTATGAGTATACGAACATGAAGATGGCCACAAGAAGTCAAATCGAAAGTTCACTTAATTCAGTATCCCACTTGCACTGGTGCTTGTTTACAGAAGGGTTGAGAAGCAGGTCAGCCATGAGTGATATTACCTTGACTGATTCTCCCAGCCTCTAGTGATTTGTAGTTTAGCAGTTTCCTGAAAGAAAATTGTCTTTATATAAATAACCCTCAATAGACTTCTCCATCCTAAGTTTCTTCAGAGTTTTCTGTACCTGCAAAAGTTTAGCCTCTGGAGCATCCTTCTGTGAAGAGTTCCAGTTTAAATAAAAGTTATCTGAAGAAATATATCCTTTTGTTTGTTCTGTATGGATCAGAAAAAGCCGTCACTTCTATATTGCTTGTAAGAACTAATAGCCTTTCAGAATCTCTCTGTTATCCTCACAGTTCAGGTCCATTTCCTACCATTGCACCTACAGAAAATCACAGGAATTTGCATGAATTTTCTAACACCAAATTTCTATAAAAAGTGATGAAACTTTTTTCATGTCCAAATTTGAATGAATTTCAAAAATTTAAGCCAAGTCTTATAAACACGTTCTTCTAGTTTTTTGTTTGTTTACTTGTTTTTTGTTTTTAAATCTTTCTTCTTCTGACCTTCTCTGTCTTTCCTACCTGTTCCTGTACATTGCCTTTCACTGTTTGAACCCCAAACTAGACCATAAATAAGTGGCAGTGGGGATTCTTCACCTCTAGTAAATCATATACAACCAGGGAAATACACTCTTGCCCTAGTGCCCAATTGGGATTCCGGAGACTTTACTGCCTTTAATGGAGCTACCTCCATTTACGTCAGCCAAGAAGCTCAGCTACTAAGTATAATGAGAGCACTGAGTGAATCACTTCTTGATGTGAAGTATTCTTTAACTGGAAAAGCCCATTTCGTGTTGTTCCTAACAGCTTCTCTCTGATGCAGCTGACACAGTTCTCAGCTTCCTCACAAACGACAAGCAAAGAGGCTCCTCGAGAACAAAGTATGAGCTGAATAAAATTGAAGTTATGTCTGTGATGTTACCATAGCAATCAAAGTTCATGCCTGATGCCAAAATGTACAACTATAACCGCTGATCAAAGAAAAGTGTCCAGTGGTCATGGCAACTCTGAAAGGCTTGTACTTCAATTTCAGTATCTCCACAATTCAAAATAAATAAATAAATAGGACTACTAGTCATCTAAATGATTACAGCTTTTGTATTTTTTGGCATTATCCTATGATCATGACATGTTGAAGCCAAACAATTTGCTAAACCCCATCAATAAATCCCACAGCTTTGTCAGTAGCCCATGCACGCACCATAGCCGCATTGGATGCTCTTAATTTCTTTTTTCCTGACATGTGAAAGTGTTTCATGGCTTGATGCCCGCTGGAACGTGCGTTAAGGCATCCTGCTACATGGTGTAGGGTGGCTTTGATGTTAGAGAGCAGTCCGAGAATGTGTTGCCCAAGGACTTTTTCATCTGAGGTTTCAATAATGGTGAAAAGAACAGAGTGAAAAAAGACTTTGTAACACAGGAAATCTTGGTGGAAGTCACTTCAAAACTACTGGGCTATTTTTCTTAATGTAAAAGTATGATTTCTGCATATACTGTGTATGTACATTTATGAAATGCAGCCTGAATGATTGTTAACTAGGAGTTAAAAATATCTCAAGTCCACTGAGAAGAACAAAATCTTTTAATATAAAGTACACATAATTGGCAGAACGCTATCGGGGAGCTGGATTCTTGCCTAGATGTAAGTCAATCTTTATCCTGTGTCATATGCTCCAGTGATTATGTTTCTGCCGTTAGCATTTCAAGGAGTAGAAAACCAAAGTGAAAAAAGTTATAATTCCAAGTACTTTCCGGGAAAAAAAAAAAAAAAACAAAACAAACAAAAAAACCAAAAAAAAACCAAACAAAAAATTTTTTTTGGTTTTTTTTTTTTTTTTTTGTGTTTCAGTACTAGGAGAAAATAAATGGCTCTCTTCATTTTTGTTTCTACCGATCCAAATTGGAATTCAGTAACACGTATCATGATGCTTTTCAAACAACTTCAAAAGGTTTTGCCTGCACACTTTCCCCCTAAAATTACAAGCTAAAGTATGTCTAGGGACATGAGTTTTTTGATGTATCATGCAAATACTAAATAATGTAGAAAACACACACACTCTCATGAAGTAGGGCACAGGAAATACTGGTAAATAGCTAATGAGGAATTGTTTCTTCTTTTTCTTCCTGTCGGGAACAGGATGCACTTCTGTTTTCAATGCAGGATGCTCAATGGTTGAATCTTCCGTGATAAATTAGCTTAGACTGAATTCTAATTTCAATACCTGTGAACCACCTAGAATAGGCAATAGGTCATAAAGGGAGAGCAAGTGGTTGGCGACTTCTGCATTCTCTACCTATAGCAGCAACCACTCATTTACCATTGCCTAGCATTTTTTAGAACCTTTCTAACACCAGATTTTTATGGTTTTTTTTGGTTTTTTTTTTTTTTTTTTGTTGGCTAAAGCAATTGAGTTTATTGCTAATGAGAAAAAACTTGGTAGAACTCCAGGCAATCATTTTTGGATATTCAGGTACTTCCAATCTTCTATTTCTTGCTGGGAATGTTGCCAAAAATGCAACAGATAGCAATGTTTGGAAAAGATATTTTGGGTGTTAGGCTTTTTTCTCTGTAAGTAGGTTACAGTTAAGTACAAGATGACATATGTAATATTTTTTAGAAAACAGTAGTGATAAAACTACTTGTAAATTTTTCTCTATCCATGCTGAATGAAGGAAATAGCAAGTTATTTAATAAATATGCGTTGATTAAAACTTTTTCACAAAATCATGCATTGAAATAAAAATACATAATTTTCCACATTTTGCCTGTTCCAAGGAAGCAAACTGTAAATCATTTTCATTCTTTGCAAAGTTAATCAAGCATGTCCTTATTATGATGATAAACTGTATACTTTCTTTTTGTGAACTATGAACCATTATGATGCACAATGACAATTTTTTCAGTCTTATCTGTTAAGATGCTATCATACACATTTTTTTAAAAAAAATGAAATCTTTGATTCATTTCTTCGTCTTGGCTGGGGAAGAAAAGTATTAGAAATATAAAAACAGACGGAGTGGATGACACCAGAGGGGCAGGCCAGCCCGGGAACTTCTTTCCAATGATGCACAATGACAATTTTTTCAGTCTTATCTGTTAAGATCCTATCATACACATTCTTTTTAAAAAATGAAATCTTTGATTCATTTCTTCGTCTTGGCTGGGGAAGAAAAGTATTAGAAATATAAAAACAGACGGAGTGGATGACACCAGAGGGTCAGGCCAGCCTGGTAACTTCTCTCCAATGGTGGCCAAAAGTAGATGTCTGCACAAGAGTCCTAGAACAGAGCAAGCATATGGACATTGTATATCTTAGTTGTACTGCCCACAGCTTCTCTCACAGACTCCTACTATTTCAAGATGGGGAATGTGTAGTGTGGAATGCCTGTCCTCTGTTTTTATCTCCTGTGAACTTCACAGTTTGCCCTTGGACCTATGAAAACTTTGTAGTACCTGAAATATCCTTTGGTGAGGAGTATCATAGCTATATTTTGCATAAAGAATTTTCTTGTGTTTTGGGGGTGTTTTTAAATCTGTTTTGAAGATATTTCTTCCTACTTTCAGTTAATACCTCAATCAATCTCCATATGCTTCTTATGATTCATGGATTTCTACTATGGCCTTCATCAGCCATCTTATTTTCTGAACTAAAGAATCCTAGCCTATCTAGTCATTGCTTACACAAATGGAGTTCAGCACCTCTGAATTTCCTTTCCTACTCTGTACCTGTTCTTCTTCCATGTACATTTTGGAGGTGAACAATGAGAACTTAACACTGGGAGGTCTGTGTATTTATACAGCACCATATATACTTTCAGTTTTGTTCTTTTTTTCTTAATAATTCTCAATATTAGATTTCTAGGTTATTATTTGTGTTATATTTTTGTCATCTACTCAAACAAAAGTAAATCATTATCAAAATATCATTCTATAATTCCTTACAGTCATCCCTTTTCCTCACTATTCCAAATTCTGTCATCAGCTAAATGTCATGTCACCATTCACTCTCTGCTTTTTTAAATCAGTTACAAATATTTTGACCGCCCTAGGCTATAGCATAACACTCAGGGGGATCCCATTGCCAGCCTCATCCATTGGGAGAAATAATTGTTTATTCCTGTCTTCAGATTCCAACTTTTTTATACAACTATTTAACCAAATGGTGTCCTCTTTTACTCAGCAGCTTTTAGTTTTTCTGACAACCTGTTTAATAATTGTTTGGCCCAAGCTGTCAGCATGTAAGAATCTACACTGAACAGAGCATAAAGGGCAATAGTTTCCATAAAGTGGGAATGGATCTTTACTGTGTAAAGAAAATATGACGCTTTCCTGAGTCTTGCAAATACCTGTTTTGATCCCATTTGCGTTGCCTTCAGATGAAGCCTTTATAATGATGCGGATTGTAGTTTGAGAAAACTCTAAACTGATGGTCCAGAATTTTACACAGATATTCACATTTCCATAAAAAGCATTGTAGAAAGAAAAGCTTCCTCTCAGATCTTTTATCAATGTTTCTGCATCCATTGTGGAGAAATACTTGCTTTCAGTAAAGCTACTGATTCACCACTGCTCCTAGTTTTACAGGCAAAGTCGGGGCTTCTATTATACACAATATTTAATGTGTAGTATTATTATAATTGTTATATTTTTCTGTTCATTTAATGTAGCTATTATATTAAATTACCTACATATTTTAATAATTAGACTATATGTATACTGTCTGTAAAAGAAATAGTACAATATCATTTACACCCTTATGCCATGGTCCCATTTAATATTGTCTGGTAAGAGGTAACTTAGTAGCTGATCAAAACAGCCATAACTTCACAAAGGAAAAACCTCAACTCATACAGACTCACTTCAAATTTGTTCCAAACCAGAACAAGGAAAATGACAGGGCAGTATATCCCGACAGTCTCGAGGTCAAATCAGGTATCATTTGTATCCTTCAGCAGATAATAATTTTGGTTTTAAGACAGTAGTTGCTATAAATACTAAATCATGGGAGGTTTTATGGTTATTTTGAAAGAAATGTAAATGTGTACTCACACTCGGATGATATTAAATGTGTTTTGATGGGCAATCTGGTATTGCCCATATGCATGAAGGACAGCATAACCGCAGCCTGACTTACAGAGTAATTTACTCCAAAAGAAGCTTCCCTGACTTGATTTTAGTTGTGATTAAGGCAAGGTTTCTCTGTGTTGAGCACTCGTTTATACCTCATTTTCATTTGAGAGACAAGGAGAACTTGCCTCAAAGTCCCAGGAAATGGTTTATTTTCCATGGTAGCTGCAGAAGTGATCACTGTCACCTTCTGGTGTATTCTGCCCTCCAAAGCAAAATGGCATAACTAGTGTTTACCACATCCAGTAAAGAATGGGCATGAATCTGTTCCTTCATCAAAGCAATATTTTTCCCCCATGTCCCATTTCACTGGTCCTGATGATACCTCCACTGAGGCACATGGACCAGCCGTACCCTGGGCTGCATCCCCATCAGCGTGGCCAGCAGGACGAAGGAGGGGATTTTCCCCTCTACTCTGATCTGGTGAGACCCGACCTGCAGTGCTGCCTCCAGCTCTGGGGCCCCCAACATAAGAAAGACATGGAGCTGCTGGAGCGGGGCCAGAGGAGGCTACAAGAATGACCCGAGGGCTGGAGCCGCTCTGCTGTGAGGACAGGCTGAGAGAGTTGGGCTTGTTCAGCCTGGAGCAGAGAAGGCTGCGGGGAGACCTGATTGCGGCCTGTCAGTACCTAAAGGGGGCCTGTAGGAAAGATGGGGAGGGACTTTTTACAAGGGATGTAGTGATAAGACAAGGGGTAATGACTTTAAACTGAAAGTGGGTAGTTTTAGATGAGAACTAAGGAAGAAATTCTTTACTGTGGGGGTGGTGAGGCCCTGGCACATGTTGCCCGGAGAAGCTGTGGCTGCCCCATCCCTGGAGGTGCTGGATGGGGGTCTGAGCAACCTGCTCTAGGGGAAAGGTGTCCCTGCTCAACCTTGGCAGGGGGTTGGCACTAGATGATCATCAAAATCCCTTACAACCCGAACGATTCTATCATCCTATGATTTGTTGAGCACTGAAAGATTCTCTATAGCAGAAACAAAACATCTTGCATATCTATAGTAGCTCAAATGCAGCATTCCTTAAGGCGTATAGTTTTTATTCAGAAATAACAGCTTTGAAAAGAGATTTCAGCTGGCATTGCATTTTAGTACAGCTTTGTATGCAATTAATATAAGAGTTAAACGTTCACACACATATTTTTATATATATGTATGTATGGCAGATGAGTCAGGCTTTTATTTCCCAGATGGTTGCTGCAACCTAACTTTTCTGAAGCAATGATAAGATTGGTTATGTAATTTCTTACATAACAAATTTTTCCTGCAACTACCTCATTAAAATATTTGTTAAGTGAGTGAGAATGAGCTGAACTAGGTGAATCAAACCTTAGGATGACCACTTGCGACAGGACAACCTTGTAATTTTGCAGGTCAAATCTCCCCCAGTGAAGTAACTAAATCTGATCATTTAAAAATCAACAAAAATCCTCAGTGATCCCTGAGCACAAAAGCGGAAAACAGAGCAAAACAATGTAAACAAAACCTGAAAGAACAGTTCAGCAAATGAGTGGGTCTTGCAACTTTCTGCATGTCTATTGTCTCCCCGGTACCCCGTGTCTGTCCTTTGTGTCCCTTTTATAAATTTATTGGACTAGAAACCTTAAAGTACAATCAATTGAAGTGCTAAGTGGTTTAGGTAGCATTTACTGATTCAGAAAGTAGTTTCAGAGGATTAGGAGCATGTATCTCACCTCTATCTTGGTGAATACCATGCTTATAAAAATGAGATCCTGAATGGGCTGAGTTCTCTAGGTGGTGTGAACAATATACATGAATATCCAAGTTGACAGGGAAGGAAACTTAAAGTACAATCCATTGAAGTGCTAAGTGGTTTAGGTAGCATTTACTGATTCAGAAAGTAGTTTCAGAGGATTAGGAGCATGTATCTCACCTCTATCTTGGTGAATACCATGCTTATAAAAATGAGATCCTGAATGGGCTGAGTTCTCTAGGTGGTGTGAACAATATACATGAATATCCAAGTTGACAGGGAAGGAAACGACATCAGAACAAGACCTACTGCCACATTTTCTTACCTTCTTCTGATAAGAAAGTAGAAGGCAAAAAGGAAATGCAAGGAGGAAAAATAAGACTTTCTATGTCTTTTGAAGTGATGGATAAAATGGGCTGGAAAGGGAATCATGGAGTCATATAGGGCTGGTTTCAACAGGAAAAAGAGAAAGTATTTTTAGAAACTTCCACTTCCTTTTTCTACCTGCAGTCTAGTAAACAATTTCACCATTTATTTAAAGCGAAAGAACTGTAAACAGTTCCTGATGTAAGTGTTCTAGGCCTGGTACTTACATGGTATAGATCAGCATATGTCAAGCTTATTTACTGCATTCTGGTAATTATACATCATATGCCAGCACACAATAATGTTCTTATAATCTTCGCCATTGAGCTGTAGCGTGGGCTGTCATGAGCAGCTGAACAGAGATGGCAGTTAGGTTGCTATATATAACGATCCTTATTCCATTTGAGAGGAAGATTAGAATTCCATCCTCGACAAAACTATGTGGAGATTCAGAAAGGGCAAGGAGTAAAAAACAATGATTGGAAGGTAAAAGCAACAACCACCCTAACAAACAAAAAAACACGTGTGCCCTCATCTCACCTATTTTTTGCCTGCAGAAACTGCCTGACCCCAGCTGCTAAATTGAGCTGAGCGAATAGAGACAACCTGAGAAGTGAGGACCCCCATGAATTCAGGAGCAATTACTCGGCTCGGCTGAAAACATCAATAGCATGTGTTAGAATGGAATCCCAGAGCCATGGATAATAGGAAACGTGTACCCTTCGGCTGAGCGCTGAATTGAAGATCCGTTGGGAGATTTCTGCTGCTGTATGGCTGGGGCTGTTGTCAGCTTTTCACTGAGAAGGCTGCACCTGAATGAAGGAACAGTTTTAAAGCATTTGTCAAAGTTGGTTTTAGGAAAAGCAAGTACTGCTCTGAGACCTTGCCAGTAACTTGACTTTTTTATGAGATATTGCCTAAGTTCCACCCTATACTATATTTAAGTGGAGTGTTTAAAAAGATTATTGCTGAAAGGGAAAGCTTCCTTCTGAGGAAGGAAGCTTACCCAAGAGAATTAAAATGAGCAGAGATTCCTCATTGCATTGATTGATAAGTAGTGAAAATCTGCAATTGAAACTCAAGGCTAAGTAGAATTATGGCTTAAATTAATTCCCAGTGTAGATGTAAGACCTTAAGGTAAATTGAAGCGCTTCTGCAGATGTCTTTTTCTCTCTGTGGACTGTAACACTACAAGTACCCGATCAGAAGCTGTCTCAGCTGGATATCTACCCAGTTACTAGGTGAACCCATGCCTTTTGACCACTTACAGTGTTGTGTAAAATTGATAGAGGTATTACTGACTAATAATCATAATAATCAGTGACTGACAATTTGAATCCCTCCAATTCAGTGTAACCAGATCCTACATCTCTATGCACTCAGTGATGCTTTGGATGATCTGGACAGAAGGCGTTTGATCCACTCAGTTGTGCCGGATGCAGATGTTGTCTCAGATGTCCTGGCCTCCCTGGCTTTTAGCTGAGAGTTAGAATATAGCAATATTGTATACGTATCTATCTGTGAAGTGAGGATGATGCAAAGTTTCATGAAGTGTGTGGGAGCTCTGGAAGGACTACCTCAGCAATGGCCTGTGTTTCACCAGGTGACTTCGCACGTCACCAAAAAGCCACGCAAACAACGAGGTGTCTTGCTGGGCAGGGACTCTGCCTAAGATTTAGCCCAAGGCTGTGTTCTGACTGGAAAGTTTCACAGTCTCATTTCCTTTTTCTTTCATTTCTATGCTTCTGCACATAATGATAACTTGAGAGAAGAGGTGATAAACTCCCTTTAGTGCTCCTCTTTTCCATAAATACATACCTCTAGAAGTTTGTTGGGGTTTTTTTGGCATGTGCTTCAGGCATAGCCTGGAATTTCCAAATACCCAATACTGTTATTTGCTCAAAACATATACTACAATACAGAAAAGGAATGATCTTATACTCCATGGCTGATTCAGGGTTGGATAGGCCAGGAGCATCAAGTGCTTCGTAATTAGAGAGCAGACACTAATACGTGGCTTCAACGCCTTCTGGCTTGGCAGGGCTAGAATTGCCCATTGCAGTTTCTTCTGGGATATATATTTCCTGATTTCTCAGGACTGCTATTTTCTCCATCTTTGTTTCTGGGAGAAAAGGAGCAGCTGCTATTACTGATGAGCACTAAGAAACAGGCTGTTCCATCTGCTCAGGTGGCAGTGACTTGTCTTGAAAAAACAGAGTTCTTTAGATTAAGTGTCTGAGTGAATTTTCTACCATGGCATAAAAGTATCAAGTGAATCCAACAGAAATAAATAGAAGGAATATGGGGACTCTTAGTAGCAGGTAAAATCTCTGACTTCCAATAACAATTCAAGAGACAGCTCTTTTTTTGCTTTTTACAGACTAATAATTGGGTTACCTAGTCAATTTTAAATTTTAAACTACCATATAGATTTAGGCTGTTAAATAAAATGTTCTATTCCCTTTTCCTCTTTACTTTGTTTCCCTTCTCTTTC
>KL267319.1:16670-28978 GCA_000699545.1 Podiceps cristatus
ATGAATAAACATTTTTTTCAAGTAAACAAATGCCTGTCTTGCCTAACTATCATCTGCTTGCTGGTGATGCTACACCATACTTTTCTTTTTCTCTCAGAGTGAGTGCAAATGAAAGTGCTGTGCTAAAATACTGTGAAGTAAGCTGCTACTACTCTTTTTCGTAGGAAGTCCAAACCAAATGTGTGTGGATACATTTAGACAAGAAAACTTTGCTTTCAGAAATATGGCTGATTTGAACTTCCAGAATGATGAGGAAGTGTGAAGGATTTAAGTTAGAGCAATGTCTAAAAGTTGTAGGATGGCTTAGAGCTTCACAAAAAGCTTATGATCTAGACATTCATGATGAGAGAGCATATCTCCCCAAGAGACTTTTTACCAGAGTTTTACTGGGAAGTGAAAGATATGAGCTCTTCACGTTGATTTGGGAGAGTAGATACAAGAGAGAGTATCTAAGGCCCAAGGTCAACAATGTTTTAGTGGATAAGAACCAAAATAGCAGGTACATACCTAAGCATTTTAAGGGAGTGATTTAATAAAAATTATTCAACTGTGCTTTGGAGGAGTTGAGATATAAACCCACATGAATGCAACAGATTGCAAGACTTGAGTCCACCTCGCCTAAGTCTGAATTGTGCCTTAAAACTCTGAAACAGTTATTTCACTAATAGCTGGTGCATCACAGTGTTTACCTTTGGCTATTGCACCACTCACTGGGAGGTTTCATTCTAGCATTCTTGTTCCCTGACTGTCCTTGCTACTTGCGTGGTGTTGTCTACCTGCACTCCCATGTCTCCTGGGTATATTAACGTAAAAAATAAACCTGCAAGGCTGAGGGGCTGCTGCATACATAAGATGTACAACTGTTCAGGAAAATCGACTCAGGTTGTCTTTACGATGCAGCGTGATATCTTCTCTCATGTAGAAATACAGATAAGAACACAGTTTAAGAAGGAGACAGAGAGGATGGGTTGTGGTGATCAGGCGCAGGGCATGGTCAGGCAAGTGTACTGACCAGCAGCTTATTTACATGCAACTGGCTCCTTGTATCCACCCATCCCCACTTTGCCATTCTCATTTCTCCATGCTCCATCTTGACTCCCTTCTTTCCCAGACTTTGGCCCTTCCACTGAACATGCCATAAATTTTGCACATATTTGCATAGTAAGTTTTACACATTCCCACAAACTCCCTCAAATATCGCATAGTAAATTTGATCTTTCCCGTGAGGCACATGAATAGTCTTGTTTCCATGATCTTAACAGTTACTAAATTCTGGCTGAACATCCCCAAAGTTATGTGTAAGTGGATCCTTTCATGACTCAACAATTAGTGAATTCGTCTTTCTGGTCTCCATTATTGTCCCAGTTGTCTACTCATGAAAATTTGTGGATCTGTGTGCTTAATTTACTGCTTTTCCTGTCTCTTTCCTTCACCTCTTATAGGCATAAACCAGATGTCTTTTACAAATTAACTATTCTTCCACTAAATGCAGTGGGGATGTGATGACAGATGGTTAAAACCTTCACAATATGGATATGACAAAACACACCAAACCAGGCTGAGTGTACTACCAAGGCAGGCTCATTAAAACCCGTTATTAACGTAGGGGATATAAGACAGTGTTATGTTACCTGTGCTAGACCAAAGGCATGTTCAAAATCTGTCTTGATGTAGTGTCCTTATTATGTTGATGTTCTGTGTTTCCAAAAAATGATAGTATAACACATTTTAGAACAGCTTCAAGCATTCATCCTCTGACCCCTTCTAGCAAAATCTTATTCTTGAAGAACATCTCAAACCTTTTAGGTTTTTACCATTAATACAAACATTGTCAGTTACCGAAAGTTAATCTTTCCATGTCTTCATAATCAATGACAAAACAACAAAAAAGCCATATTAACATGTTTTCACCTCTGAGAGCTCATCATCATTGATCTATTGCATTATACGTCCGTTAGCATTTTCAATAGTTGGATACTCTCCATGTAAGCACTATGTGATCCTTGCTGTGTCTGCCTCTCATCTCATCTTTGGCTCTCTGCAGTCTCACACATAGTTTCATATACATGCCTGAAATTCTCTGTGTGGACATTTTTGTCCCTTCTTAAAATATGCTTCTCCCATGAAGCATGACACAAATGTCTTGCCAAAACAGCCACTCATTTCATTCTCCATCTGCTGTGTCTTTTTCCGTATTTGGACATAAGTACCTAATTTTAGATATACCCTATCAAATTCCAGGCATTCAGCTGAAGCCTAACTTAGAATCCTCCTCATCAAATTGTCCTTTTATTAAACACACAGTGGAAAACCCGTGCCTGTATCTGTCTTCCCCTCTTTCTCCTTTAAACTGGCTTTAGAGAGGATCTGCAGTGCTTGCCTTGCTGCCAGCTGGTTCTTTAGGATGAATGAGATGATTACAAGCTTAACTGGTTTACTTTTCAATTTGCTTTTCTTACTGTGCTAACCTTTGTACTTAAGAGTAAACATGGAAATATTTTTGTTAGTATATAAATAATACTGAAATCTATAGATTTGTTCAGAAATATGAAAAGATGAGGATTGCTGTCAGAACTTGGATTTCAGAAAGATAGGTGCTTTAAGTGAAGTTTTGTACACATTGTGCATGAGATAAACTGCATAGTAAATAGAAAATAATTTGATAAGTCTACTTACGGCATAACTTGATATAGTGAAATATTCCAGGATGTTTTTTTTTCCTTGGTCACTTTTCAGCTTTTTCTGCAGAACCACAAAATTATTATTTTGTTCAAAGACCACCCACTCTCAAATTCTTTTTCTGAAATCACCCATAATTCCACATTCTTGTCACTTTTCAAGAAAAGAAGAACACTGTGGGGCGTCTCTGCTTCCTACGTGAAGCTGTAATACGCAATTTCATTCTCTTCTCACTTTAAAGAGTCTTTCTCACGTTGGTTAAAACTGTTATCATCTAAGCAAGTATCTCTAGTTAAGACTTTCTCTTGGATAAATTGTAACATTAACTAGAAGCTATACATGTATTAACTGGGATATGACAGAAACAAACTCCTACTATCTCACTTCCCTCCACCCCAGAAATGACTATTTATGTAGATTTCCATATGACCAATTCCAGTGCTTTTATCCCACATTTCATCTTAATTCTAGTGCTTCTCTTCTCTCAAGGTATGGATTGATTTGAGCTTGCAATCAGATGAAATCAAGGTAGAACTACTTGGGTTGACAACTGTAGTGCAACAGAAAATCATCCCTTTTGTGGGTTTGTTGGGGTTTTTTGTGGGGTTTTGGGGGTTTTTTGTGGGGTTTTTTTGTGTGTTTTTTGTAGTTGTGCTTTTTTAATCACTATGCATATGTGGTTTTTGTCACATCTTATAAGAGCCATCTACTAAAGCACCTGTTATGTCAAATGTGCTCTCTACATGTGAACTATGCCTGAGCTTAAAGGAAAATGTTTTAAAGCTGTCAGGAAACTGTCATTTTCCAGATGGTTAATCAAATGGAGGACACAGACACACAGGCACTGTGTGTTTCCAGAGAGAGGTATTAATAACGGATGTTACTCATTTGTGGTGGAATGGGACAGAGACAAAGCAAAGAATAAAGCTGATATTGAGCACAATGTAATCAACAATTTTTAAACCTCCCTGTTCCTTTTTTAAAATCCTATCATTCATTCTAAATGTGCAAATGTCTTGATAGATTATTTGAGGGATATTTACTTAGAACAACAAATAAAATTGCTGCCAGGATCTGAAGTCATGAATTAAAACAAAAACAAACAAACAAACAAACAAAAACCCCAAAAAAACCCAAAAAGAAAACAAACTAAAACCGAAAACCAAATTAAACAAAGAAAAAGAACCCCACCAAAACTGGAATAAGAGTCACTTTGCTAGGAAAGAAAATTAATAAATTAAGGATTCTTCTCTACTCCTCCTTCATCTGAGCTCCGTAAAACCATCCTAATGTAATCTTAATTGGAGGAAGATTCACGTTGCATCTGCCTGGATCAAATGCTGAGTGTTTCTAGATCACTTTGTAGAACAAAACCTCAAAGTACTTCATAAAGATAAGGAGCTCCTGGCCAGATGCTGGGAAGGCAGTAGAGGCCTCCATTGCCAAGAGGACCCATTGAAGACACTCTAAGATCAAGCATTCACAAGTCTCCTGGAAAGCAGGGAGGTGTAACAACCCTCAAGATAGGGTTCCATGACCTAAAGCTTTGGCTGAAGCACACTGTAGACTTAGCCGCAACAGGTAATCTGAGCTGTCCTCAGACGCTTACTCTGTCCCTCTCTGGATATGACCATCCCTTTACAAAGACATCCATGCTTGTATTTCTGTTCACAGTCTATCATATGACAGTTTAAAGCATCAAAAAGTCAGTTTGGAGCTTACATGCTGGAAAGCAATTTAGTGGTATTTGTCTGCTTTCTCCTCTATAGGCTTGGTAAACTGGTACGTAGAAAAATCAGCCATCATACAGTACAGTTTAGGAAGCAGAGCTCTGATGTGTGAAAAGTTTCCAATATACAGCCACAATTCCATTTCATGAGAGGAGATAGATCTCCTTAGGTGTAATTTAAAGCCTGCATGTGTTGTGTTTTGTATGTGAAAGACATGATGCCATATCTCTGCTAGCTTTGCTCTGGCTATCTCATATACCAAGCCTGGCCATGTAAGAGTGAATTGAACTGTGTAAACTCAACAGGGAACCTGTTAATTATTTGAATTTCTAACCTATATACTGCATTTGCCCTGCTATTAGTACCCTCCATAGCTGTGACCTTCACTCATCTCAGTCACACTTCTTGATAACCTCAGAGATAGAATCTTAACTGCAGGCTTTCTTTCCTCACTTAAAGATAGAAATTGAGATTCAGCATAAAGTTTGCTGCTGACTTATGACTGAGTTTTGAAGAGTCCTGGCTCGTTATATATTTTTTCATTCGGTACAGACATAGCTTTATCTTCAGTGCAGCTCTGGCTTGAGCGTCTGTGTTCTTTGACACCAGAAATTCTAAGTGAAATACAGGAGGATGCAGAAATAAATATTAAGAATAAGAATGGTGGTGCTGGTTGGAGGATGAGAGAAAATGGACATGAGTTAAAGCAAGAAAGGTTCTGACTATAAAGGCTCTGGGTATAAAGAGAAACATTTCACCCATGAGGAAAATCAAGCAATAAAAAGGGCTGCCCAGAGAGGCTGTGCAGTCTCAGGCAGTGCAGTCTCCATCCTTGGAGGTTTTCAAGACCCAACTAGATAAAACCCTGAGCAACTTGTTCTGACCTTAGGCCTGACCTTTCTTTGAGCAAGAGGTTGGAATGGAGCCCTCCTGACATCCCTTCCCATCTGAACTATCCTGTGCTCCCAAAATAAAAATAATAAGCAAACTGGACACCATCAAAAGTTTTCTGTAAAGGTTTGAGAAAGGGCACCTGGATATTATGTCAGTTCTGTTGAGTTGTTCAGTTATAAGCTACCTTTGGACTATGAGTAAGTCTAAAAGATCAGATTCTGATGTCACTATTCAGCACAGATACAAAGCTCTATTTCACCCATTCTCTGATTTGCATGGGAGCAGACTGAAGAAGGACCCCAAACAGACAGAAAAAGAGAATGACTAAGGAAAAGAGCAATAGGAGTAGAGAAGGGAATTTCCTTTAACTTTTTTCTGATGCTAGGTAATGTGTTTTTCCTCTGTAGTTTGTGGAGTTACACTGGTGTGAGAACATAAGAGAATCCCATAAAGTCCACGAAACTTTGAGAAGTTTAGTATGAGATTCATGGCAACTATTGTTGATTATGTGAAAATTGAAAGTTGGATTTAAGCTAGCTCTCCAGATGCCCCATAATGTAGAGTGAGAAGTGTGTTTTTAGATGGTGGCTCGTATCTTAAAACTTCTGTCTTAAACAGGCTGAGGAAATTAAATCAGTTTTCTACAGTGAATTCACAGAGCACCCCATGATTAACGTAGCTCAGAGTCCTAACTTCCACAAGGCCAAACTTAAGTTAGATAAATCCATCTTTGGTTACAAATTTGCCTTGCAGATGTCTGTACAAGGTGTTTTCATTGAATACAGTAGTAATATTTTTTTTCAATGACAGCAGTAGATGTCTCATGATACCCTTAATTATAAATTTTGATTAAGACTTTTTTCTGCTGTAAGTTATCAGCAAGTTAGTGGATATGTGGGGTCAGTCTCCTTGGTACAAACACATGATCCCCACATGTTCCTGCCTTGATAATTTTTTGCCTTCAATTCTCAGTCAAACAAGCAAAAGCTGTAATCTACCTCAGTTGCACAGAAGTGTTTTTATCGAATCTGAAGTCTCATGGCTCAAACATTAAAAATATTTGAATAAAAATATTTAAATTGAACAGATCCTTTGTTACTTTTCTTGTATTGTTTAAAGACCTTTAAAAAAAAAAAAAAAAAAAAAAGGAAAGGACTTGAACCCAAGTCTTTCATTGTACCTAAAATAGAAGGTTTTCTGTTTGGGGATGGTGGCTTTTTTTTCCTTTCCTGTTTTTGAATTTGCAAAAATGGGGTAAAAATTTGTTTCTGTGCTTGAGAGTTTACAAAGCTGTGTTCACACCAACAAATATTATTTTTTCTGTTTCTTTTCACAGGAATCTCTTTGTAAGCACTAAATTCTCCACTAAATCTGTGTAGATCTCTGCTTTTTATCTCCCTTCTTTAGCCACTCATTTTCCTGTAACCACCTTCCCTATTATCTGACACACATCAAGGAGAGGTGAATACATCATCCCTAGGGACCGAAGGATGGCATCGCCTTGCTCAAGAGAAGAGAGCAGTGGAACATGGTTGTTCCACTTTCATCGTCTATGGTTTCTCTTGTGGTGCTGATTATATTTGATTAGCCTGGTTAATGAAGAACATCTTGTTAACATTAAAGTTCTGTAGTATTTAGCATATTCTTGCCAATTCTTAATTAGCGTATTGACAGGAGATCTTTTTGGATTTCATTTTTCAGCAGCATCCTCTCCCCTCCCTGGTCCATCCTGCCAAAATAAAGATCTTTCCAGTCACAACATGTTTGAAAGCCATATGACATGTCTGTGAAGGCTGCCTAGGAGCACTGGTGCACAGGAAAGATACATATGTTATTAGCCAAAGCTAATGTGAAACCCGAAAACACAGGGGGTGCAGGGCTAGGGAATCCTTTGTGTTACTAATTTATCATGTAGATACAAATTTCACATTCTTTACTGCTACTTTCCCTGTTTGGGACAGGTTCTGATATTCACTCATGTTTTTGAACAAGAGCCCATTGGCACAGAAGCTGCATGAATAATCTCTATTTCAAGAGCAAGTGCTTTGTTTTCCCTCTTTGTGCTGACTGAGGTACATAGAATCTGATCTTTAGCCTCCCCTAGGGCAGGTGTGGGATTTTTATGGGGTTTCATACATTCATATCTCTTGCACTGGTGTTTTTCATGAAGAGAAAGAGGTGTGATTCATAGCAGCTTTGACCTAAATTGCTGAGAGCTGTGCACTACACCAAGGTCACTATAACACAGGCTGCAAGGATAGGTGTCAAAGGGTGTTAAAGCCCTCGTAACGTCCTCCTCAATCACCAATAATTCTGTTCTGCATTCAGACAGCACAGTGCAGCCAGCATGATAGCTCAGTACCAATAGGCAAGAAAGTCTCTCCAACTGCACCAACCCTACTCATCTTCTACTACCTCTACTCCAACTCATCTATTAGATTGTTTAACCCTGAAATGTCAGGGAACTACTTCTGGGATGAAAGGACTGATTTTTTTTTTCATTTTTGTTAATGTCAATGAATATTTTAGTGCAAGTTTAGTTTTAATTTCAGCACAGCAGAGAGTGTGACCACTGATGAGGCTGATACCAAGGAGGGGCCTAGATCATACTTTTGGGAGAAGGACAGAGTAAGGTTGTGGGGAATGTTCTGATGGCAGCTGACGATAAGGTACAGTTAGGTTAGGGTTGCTGTCGTGTCATAAATTAGGCAGGGGCGATGTTTTACATTTGTCTTTGGAGATGGCTATCTCATTCCCTTGACTATGCAAGGTGTTTAGGTTTCAAATGCAAGCACCAAAGTGCCTAAAAGTAAACAGCTGAGTAGGTCCTCTATCAACTGCCTTTCATTGGAGGTTTTACAATGGCCAAGCCTGATCTTAAATTTGCTGGCGAAGCAATCTGCTCCTGAATCAGTTAGTGACTTTATGAATAAACTGTTGCATTACAATGACAGAATCCTGTTATAGGCTGTATTTTTTTTTTCTTTATCCAGGATGCAATCAAAATACCACGGTCACAACTTTTGACAGTACCGTCAATGTCAAATTAGATACCAGCTCATTAATTTCTGCTCAACAGTTGGGATTCTAATAGTTCAATGATTGACATTTTAAAGCCATTAACTTCCATTCAGTTTGATCACCTGCAGGAAGGAGTCTGTCATCAGCTTCTCAGTTTCTAACAGGCTCTGCTGGGTTAGTGTGTGCTCTCTGATACGGCATGCGAAAACCAAGCCTTCATCTGCTGGATGGGTATTTAAAGGAATTTTACTAAATTAGCATGTGGGGAAAAAAATGACAAAAAGGGCACAGTGAAACTTCAAGATGGAAAGTTTATCTTCTGGAGATAATGAGATCTTGGAGGACAAGGATCAATAGCATCTGAGGTCTGGATAGCCATGCTGTTGGACATTAGATTTTTTGTGATAAGAGGAAACACCTAAGTAGCTAGATAAATAAGGCAGGTTATTTAGAAAACATTACATTTCTGAGTGCTTCAAGACATGATAAGGGATTGGGACTTCTACCGAAGAGTGATTTCACACAGCCATGTGTCCTGGGCCACCAAGAACTGGTTCCATTTGTGAGCAAACTCTTCTTTTACTCTCCTTCTTTCCTCTTTTTTTTTTTTTTTTTCTCCAAACCTGCAAGCTCCTAAGCAGGTAACACCCCGAGATGTGTCTGGTCCTTCTTACTAAAGTTAGAAAGTGCTCCCTCGTCTTCAATCGGCTTGGGGCTCTAGGTGGAAATTATGCTCTAGCTCCTAGTGCCTCTGTCTCTCTGTGGCAATATGCCTTCTGGGTTGCCAAGGAAGTTACCACAGGTGAATTTGCTCTGGTTCCTCATAAATGAAATGAGGGAGATCTTAAGCCCTTTATGCTGCATTCATCTCAAAGAAAGGAAGCAAAAAGAACTGAAGAAATATTATCCCTACATGAAAAAATTGTGAAAAAATGCAGAGTAAGAGAAAAGAAGCTAGTATTAATCTCTATGACAAATAAAACCAATCACTGAACAAAACTGAGAAATTGACCTCCTGTATAGTTAAATGATTTCCTTTGCAGGCTTTTTGGTATAATTCTGCAGTAATAATGTAATTCAGTGTGAAATTTAATAAAAGGATTTAAAATTTTTTTTTAAAAAAAATGAACCAGAAAAATCAACTTTAGAAAGGCTCTTGTTTTCTGCACTGCACAGGACTCGGCAAAAAGCCAGTAAACATGTGCATCACGTGCATTCCGTTCCCTCAAAAATTATCTTTGGACAGGAGCTGTTAAGCACTGTGGCCTGATCCATGATTGCATCCAAAAATATCACAACATCTGGTTCTTACAATCTTTCCTTTTAACTCCATTGATGTGGGGACATTTCTGGCGCTCTGAGCAGCAGTAAAAACAAGGGGTGTGAGTTCAATCCCTCTTCCGTTCCTTGTTTCAAGCAAAAGCTATTGGTCTTGATTCACGCAACTTTTATTGATGAGTTAACCGATGGCTTTGGTTTGCTTCATCGCCTCTCCTCTCTGCTCTGCCTCTGCACTGGAGTTGTGCAGGCTATGTGGAAAGGCAGGAGGCAACACAGAAAGGCAGCTAAGGACAAGCCCATCCAGCTTCGGCTGGAGGAGAAAAGCCAGTGGTGGGAGTAGGACATGTCTTTCTGGGCCCCATTCAGTGCCTGTCTGTGAAAAACCTTGCCATCCGTACTTGTTTATAACTCAGATGCCTTGCAAAATGCTTTATGCAGATGCACAGGGTGCCTGGGAGGAAAGGAAGAGAGGATTTTAAAATTCTGTTGGTAATGCGTGATATTTGCTTTGGGCTTGTCATCCTCTTTCTTAGGTGGTTTGTTTCTATCCTCTTATGAGGAAAAAGAAAACCCTTTTATCTTCCATTCTGTTATAATTCTGCCTTCAGAACTTGAACTTCCTTGTTTTTGTCAAGCTGAAGTGCTGTATTTTGGATTTTTTTTTTTTTTTTTTGGGAGTCATTGCTTCCCTTTGAAGATGTATTCGTTGGTACAGTGGGGTTGTAGACTGGCTAGAGATCAAATCATGCCTGTGTTTGTGTCAGTCTGTGTCCTCTTCCTCCATATTATCTTAAAAAGAGAGGCATATTATATAAACTTCTGTTTGCTAAAAGGGGTATTTAGACATGAAGCTATTGTTATTAGATCTGAGAGCTGGATGGTTTTAACTGTGCCTCTAAATCCGGCAACATCAGAAATGAAGTAGGAAAGTGAGACCTGAGAATGAAAGTAGGAAGGGAAGGGTTCTTGATTGGAAGAAATAACGCTTTGTCATCTCATAGTCTGCTCAGCCTCTGACTTGTTTTAGGAATGAATGAGACACTTGAGAGTTTTCCGCCTCAGTTTTCCGCTCTCTACTTTGGTTACAAATGTCTTTGACATCTGTGAAAAAAACGCTGTATGTAAACCTAGGGGTGAGAGGTGCGAAGAAGAGGAAAGGAAAAAGGGGCACAGGGAAGCCTTTATGTCAGTTCTTTGAGCTTAATGCTTTAAATTGCTTCTGCATGCCGTTAGCCATGACACATAATTCTTATACATGAAAACACAGTAGCGTGTTTGCATGAAGTCTATCTCTAAAGAAACAGCTGCTCCTTGTGGATTTACGTGTTTATTCTTTACCAGTAGATTACTCGTTGACCTCAGGCACAGAGCTGGGTAAATACATGGCCTCTACAGGAGCTGGGCACCGTTCACGCTGAAACCTCTTCCTCTGCTACTGTGCATTATCCAGTGATTCTTCTGTGAAAGAGTTAAAAGTTTTATGTCGACAGCTCTCTCCTTCCCCTCGATACAAAGCAAGTGGAAATTTTCTGCGTTGAATTTTGTGGTGAGTGTATCTAACATCAGATTTTCTAAGGACGTATAGACTGTGAGGAGAAGACATCAGCTGGATTTTGTTATAGGTACAGGAAAGGATAGATCATTTAGTCAGTTTTCTTACACAAGCTTGACATACAAATTGTTTATTCTGGCTGCAGCTCTCTGTCCCGCTCTTGTTAACAAATTCCAGGCTGGGAGTTGAGATTTAATGCTCTAAAGGGCATGTAATTTGTAAGAGAAAGGTCTGAAAAACACCTGCTTGCAGTGTATGTTGCAGACTTGTTCAAGTCATATAGTTTTCCCTTTCTCTAAAATATCTTTCCTGCATTTGTATAAGTGGATCACAGTCTACAGATGAAAAGCACAAATTGCTTAAAGAAAAAGATCGCACAGCTCATTTTTGTGAAACCAAGCGAAGAGGTTCCTGGCATTTAAGGTCTCATCCAAATTGCTCTGAGTGGAAGGATGCAGTCTAAATCATTCCCCGGGCTTTACACAAACACTGTAAATACCATGTCTCATTGATATTTGTGAGTGACATGCTGAGAGCTGAGCTTTTTTTTTTTTTTTTTTTTCAGCTTAGCAACAAGCAGTGACTGGCAAATTCCTCTGCTCTTCAAAATCAATGCCACTTTTCTGGATCATTTCCCCATCTTCACGATCATCTGTCAGACAGTAAATGGACAACGTGTTCCCAGAGACAGTGTGGGGTCTGCTGCAAGCTTGGATGGTTAGAGGATGAACTTAACTCTTTCAAAATCAAACATATTCCAGTTTTGGATCCTATATAAGCATGAGCTTGCTTTCAACACTGTTAATCTGGATGCCTTTTGTAATCTAACAATCTTTTCCCTTTGGATGCTAAATATCACTATGAGAACATGCATTGGTTCATTCATACACCAGCACCACCTGTTTGTTACTATTGCCGTCTATTATTATAACACCTGTGAACCTGAAGCACGGATTGTGATCCTGCTGTGTAAGCGCAGAATAAAATAATAGACTCTGTCCTTGCAAAGTGTGTGTGATGATAAAAAGCAGAGCAGAGAAAAATGGACCCTGGTGAGTGGATGGGCATACGGAAAATGAGGAAAATAACTGGTTGCCATTGCAAGTCGGATACTGTTGACAATAGCTACCTGAGATTAGCATGGGGGGGGG
>KL267320.1:0-12889 GCA_000699545.1 Podiceps cristatus
GCAAGGCCTCTTGTCCCTCCAGAGAGTCAACCGCACCTCCCAGTTTGGTATTGACAGCAAACTTGCTAATGGTGCGTTCAACTCCCGCATCCAGGTCACTGATAAAAATATTGAACAGAACTGGCCCTAGAATTGAGCCCTGAGGGACACTGCTAGTGACTGGCCATGAACCAGCTGTAGCCCCATTCACTTACATGCTTTTGAGCCCTGCCCTTCACCCAGCACACTATGTACATCCATTTTCTCTTCTTGTCACAAGTCCCTAAAAGTGATGACAATTCTACACTGAATTTCTCACAAATAAGGTGGGAATTTGAAGCTCTGTAATTGAACCTTATACTACTGCAAAAGGAAGAATACATTACAGCTTCATCTCTGCCTCAGAGCTATATTTAGACAAGGATACTAGACCATGTCATGACAAGACTCAGCTCTGGTCATGCTCAGGAGGCAGCTCTGCTGAGGCAATAAGCCATTGTCCTCACAGTTATTTTTCAGATGTGCTGCACTACCAATATGTTTGGAACATGCTGATGGAAATCTGAATCATGGAATAGCTGAGATTGGAGGGGATGCCTGGACGTCCGTTGCTCCAATGTCTGCTCAAAGCAAGGCCTCCTAGAGCAGGTTGCTCGGGGCTTTGTCTAGTCAAGTACTGAATATCTCCAAGGGCAGAGATTCCACAACCTGTCTTGGCATCTGTTCAGTGTTTAACCACCATTATGATGAAAAAAAAGTATCATTGTATCCTAGGACAGAGAGGCAGGCAGGCAATGGAAGCTCAAGTTTAGACTGAAGCCTGTGGTAAAGAGCCCAGCAAGAGAGCAGATGACTGTGCAACTTTGCAAACAACTATCACTGTTTTAACATTTTACTCCCTGATTTCCATTTGCTCTCTGACTGGAGGTCATCACCTTAAAGCTGAACTGTTAGAAGAAAGAGAGTCAGAGCCCCTAGACTTCTCGACAGCAAAATCAATGAGAGTGTTTTGAGGTACATGTCTAACTTTGCACTGAAAAGGATTAGGAAGTCCTTGCCGGTTGTTTTATAGATTCTGTGCCCTAAGGACAGTGACCTTGTGAAGGACAGAGCCACCCTCTGTTAGTGGTGACATCTTAGCCCATTGCAGAAAAATCTAACACGAGTCTCAAACACACAGCAGCATTCTGGCCTGGAATTCAATTTATACCATGCTTAAGGAAAGCTGGTGATCCCTGTAATTTTAACATTGCTGCCACTTCAGTGATATCTGTGGGTGAACTTTGAAGTCTCTTTTGATAGAGATTAATATATTTGCCTTGATAACTCCTTGAAACAAGGAGTGTTTATAGGAATTCATGACTGTATTACTACTAATAGGGCAAAGGTAAGTACATCTTTCAGCGTTTATAATGTGGATGATAAGGAATTTTTTTGGTTTTCCAGACATGGATTGGAGGTGAAAAAAAATTCAGAAGTTTTTTTTGAAAGGAGTTACCAAATCCAAGACGGAAGATGGCAGTGTCCCCTCCCATCTATTCATCCATGGTGCATCCATGTTCCCAGTATGAGCATATCTGAGACACCTTTAGAGTGGCTTGATGTTAAAAAGTGAGTATCATCAACCTCTTGCAGTGACAGCAGACATGGTGTTACCAAAGATGACTGGACCCCTTGCCAGAATCTCAGGATCTCCCTCACTTGATTCAGTAAAACCCAGTTACATCTAGGTTAACTTACTGTTTCTGAGGCTATGCAGAGGGGTTTAGCTATGGTGATTCTCCTCTCTCTTCACACTTAAAACTTTTTTAATTGGTTACCTTTTTTCACCTGAACTCTGAATTAGGGGAAACTGACATCTCTGCCTGGCAGTCAACCATCCGTCAGTACCCAGCCCCCTGGGCTAAGCTGGCCACAGAGAACATCATCCTGACAGTACCAGCCACTGATGTACACCACATGGACAACCCAGAGAGTTCACTTTCCATCTGAAACAAGATGATGAATGCAACAGCCAGACTGGCAGCCATCCCAGCACCTTTTCCAAGGCCAGAGAGGGTGGTAGCAGATGCTCAGATATCTCATGGCAAGTATAATAACTAAAATATTTTGTCTTTATCTGTGACGGATATTTGTAAGGGAAATATACAAGGCAGAAACATTATCACAAGATCATGCAGATCCTCAAATCAGCAGATTAATTGGACCAAATTCAAGGAGACTGCTCATGACAGTAAGAATCTTCTGTGAATGTCAAGAGATTGTACACAAAAGTAACACATTCTGCTGCTAAATCTGAGGCTATCCCAGGGTAAAACAGTGGAGGGAGACAGGCTGGCCACCAATGACACGTGTACTGTGTCACGTTACTCCTATTACTGTGGGAGTGAGTTTATGCTAATTGCAACAGAATGAAGGAAAACATATCTAGCTGTTTTAGGCAGGACAAATGAGATCTTGAAACTTATATTAAGGTGTTAACAGACACACAGGCAGCCTACTGTGTAATCAGACCCTGATGTTAGGAGGCATAGGATCACTTACATCAGTGGGGAAGCAATGGTAGTGGTAGGGGGAAAAGTTTGTTGTAAGCAGCACTTTGCTATCTGCCATTTAAAAACACGCTGCTTAAACACAGTTCACTAGGCCAGTGGAACTGAACGGGCTCAAGCCAGTTATGGGTGGTAAGGAGGCTTGTAAAGGCCAAATTTCACCATTTTTTGCAATTAATCTTTCTTCAAGTATTGCACTTTTCTCAGTAGGATTGGCTCTCCTTGATTGCAACACTGGAGGTGTTTTCTGCCACTTGAATTGATAAGTTCATCAGCTGTCCAGGCCACCACTCTGTCAATAATGCACAGCTCTAGCAGCTTAACTCACTGCTGTCAGCCACGTAGGACTAATTCAAGAGAGGCTGGCTTGAGTGTAACCAACTTGCACTTCAGTTATTAATAACCAGTTCATTATAATCACTTGTGAAATATAACCAAAATAAATAATAAACCCCCTTTCAGTACTTAAAGGGTCCTTATAAGAAAGATGGGGAGAGACTTTTTAGTAGGGCCTGTAGCAACAGGACAAGAGGTAATGGTTTTAAAGTAAAGGAGGGTAGATTCAGACTAGATATAAGGAAAACATTTTTTATGATGATGGTGGTGAAGCACTGGAACAGGTTGCCCAGAGAGGTGGTAGATGCCTTGTCTCTAGAAACTTTCACAGTCAGGCTGGAGAGGGCTCTGAGCAATCTGACCTAGTTGAAGATGTCCCTGCTGATCGCAGGGGGGTTGGAGCAGTTGACCTTTAAAGATCCCTTCCAACTCAAACCATTCCATGATTCTGTAAGTAGATGATATATCTCCATGCTGCAATATGGTTCTCTAAGCATATCTGCATGTAAGAAGGATTTTATCAGAGTAATCAGTCATTACATATGGCCACATACAGCTCCAAATTTAACAATGAAGTTGTAATCTGTCAGTGACTCTGCAACAAGTGTGTTTAGATTACATGTCAGTTGCTAATTTTTGTAACTGCTAACCCCTCAGGCTTGACAGGGAACATGGGAGCGTTACATTTTTCTCATTCTTTCTTACCATTAGTGACAGCTCTATTTGAAAATTCAGACTTGGGTCACATAGGTAACATAATTTTCATGAATAGTTTTTTATGGGTGTAATTCAATTAATCTGACAATGCATGTCAGAGAGCAGAGTCCAGCCCTTTCCCTGCTTTGTTTTGACACACAACCTGTGTTGACTCCATAAGCCTAGTAAGCAAACTGTGATGTGTGTACGACCCAAGCAAATCAGTAGGTTTTGTGCTGACACAGAGAAGGATCCATTTAGCCTATTGCATTGGCACTGATGGAAAAAGAACTAAAGATAGTAAATTCCTATGAAAAGCTACTGAAATATGATTTTAAAAGCTGATTCTGGTAGTCAGCAGTACTCATGGGAGCTATTAAGGAGTATGTTAATTCTGTCTTTTCTGAAAAAAAGATTTTTACAAGCAGCATGAGAAATGGCAAAACTGGAACCAAAGTGATGACAACTATAGTGAAGTAGTAACTGTGGCCATCAGCAGCAAGTTCTATCCAAAGCTGAAGTGAACCATGCAATATTTTTCAAACAGCAAAACCTGGGAAGCTGGAAGATGTCCTGGAAGCCACTGAGGCGAGGGCTCCTGAGCAGAGGATTGCGCCAAGGGACCCGTCCTAAAGCAGCAAAACCGCGGCAGCAAAAGCACAGGGTGCCCCAGCACACACACACACACACACACACCCCGAGTGGGAAAGAGGGAGCTCCTGACCAGCAGCAGCTCTGACAGTGTGGCTGGGGACAAGAGGGATGGCGGGCAACCCCCCTCACACACAAAGCAGCCCCCAGGCAGCGCGAGCAACCAGGACCAGGGCAGGCAAACAGGGCATGGAGCGGCTGTTCACACAGGCAGGGTGTGCAGGGAAGGCTTGCAGGCAGGCCGTGGCCCCACTCTGGGCTCTAAGGGTAATCCAACTAGTGGTCATCTCCCCTGCCAGGAGAGAACCCACCTGTGGTCTCCTCTCCTCCGAAAGCCATCACCAGAAGGAATGTGGCAACCCAGGAGGAGCTCCCACACAAACACACAGCAGTCCAGGTCTCCAGCTGCAGGGAGTGCTTGAGCCTGTTGCTTGTACCAGAGGGCAGCAGGGGCAACAGCTGTTTTCAGTGTGACCAGGTGAATGATCTGCTCGGCCTGGTGGCAGAGCTGAAGGAGAAAGTGATTAAGGAGTATCGGGGAGTGTGAGAGGGAGATGAGATAGATTGGTGGAGTTACACACTACCATCCCTGAGGACAAGGCGTCAGAGATGGGGGGAAATGGAAACAGGTCCCTGCTCGGGGTGGCACATGAATCCCCTCCTGGCCTCTCTCATCTTCCCAGTTGCCCTTACACAACAGATATGGGGCTCTAGAACATGATGGACAGGCAAGTGAGGATGTAGGAGAAGGTCCATCCCGAGGGTTGCCTAGGGTGAGTCGGTCAGCCCCACACGTTACAACTGCCTCTATGAAGAAAAAAAGGAAGGTAATTGTTGTAGGCAATTCCATTCTGAGGGGAACAGAGGGCCCAATATGCTCAAGGACATCTATGCCAATGCACGCAGCATGGGCAACAAACAGGAGGAGCTGGAAGCCATTGTGCAGCAGGATGGCTATGATTTAGTAGCCATCACAGAAACATGGTGGGATGACTCGCATGACTGGAGTGCTGCAATGTATGGCTTTAAGCTCTTCAGAAGGGATAGGGAAGGAAGCAGAGGCAGTGGGTGGCTTTGTATGTTAGGGAGTGCTTCAACTGTATAGAGCTCAATGACAGTGATGACAGGTCAAGTGCTTGTGAATAAGGATGAGGGGGGAGGACAACAAGGCAGATATCCTGCTGGAAGTCTGTTACAGACTGCCCAACCAGGATGAGGAAGTTGATGAGCCATTCTACAAGTATCTGTCAGAAGTCTCACAATCACTAGCACTTGTTCTTGTGGGAGACTTCAACTTACTGGATGTCTGCTGGAAATACAACACAGCAGAGAGGAAACAGTCTGGGAGGTTCCTGGAGTGCATCAAAGATATCTCCTCTGGTAGGCTCACTTACCAACTGTTTAAGGAAGTTGTCTCGCTTGACTTATGTTTACGAACAGAGAAGGACTGATGGGAGATGTGGTGGTTGGAGGCCATCTTGGGCTTAGTGACCATGATATGATAAAGTTTTCAATTCTTGGTGAAGTAAGGAGGGGGTTCAGTAAACCACTACCGTGGACTTCCGGAGGGTGGACTTTGGCCTGTTCAGGACACTGGTTGAGAGAGTCCCTTGGGGAAACAGTCCTAAACGGCAAAGGGGTCCAGGAAGGTTGGACATTCTTCAAGAAGGAAGTCTTAAAGGAACAGGAGCAGGCTGTCCCCAGGTGCTGTAAGACAAACCTGGCCTGGCTGAATGGCAAGATTTTGCTACAACTCAGGAAAAAAAGGAGAGCGTACCACTTTTGGGAGAAGGGACAGGCAAGACATGAAGAGTACAGAAAGCAAAAGCCCAGCTAGAACTCAACTGTTGTAAGGGATAACAAAAGATGTTTTTACAAATACATTAACAAAAAGAGAGCCAAGAAGAATCTCCCTCCTTTATTGGATGTGGATGGGAACATGGCCACCAAGGATGAGGAAAAGGCTGAGGTACTTAATGCTTTCTTTGCCTCAGTCTTTAATAGTCAGACCAGTTATTCCCAGGGTATTCAGCCCTGTGAGCTAGAAGACAGGGACAGAGAACAGAATAAACCCCCCATGATCCAGGAGGAAGAAGTTAAAAACCTGCTACACCACCTGGACACACACAAGTCTATGGGGCCGGATGGGATACACCCAAAAGTACTGAGGGAACTGGCAGAGGAGCTTGACAAGCCACTCTCCATCATTTATCAGCAGTCCTGGCTAACAGGGGAGGTCCCAGATGACTGGAAGCTTGCCAATGTGAGGATCTGGGGAACTACAGGCCTGTCAGACAGACCTTGGTACTGGGGAAGATTATGGAGCAATTCATCTTGAGTGCATTCACCAGGCATGTGCAGGACAACCAGGGGATCAGGCCCAGCCAACATGCATTCATGGAGGGCAGGTCCTGCTTGACCAGTCTGATCTCATTCTATGACCAGGTGACCCACCTAGTGGATGAGGGAAAGGCTGTGGAGTTACCTACTTGGACTTTAGTAAAGCCTCTGATACTGTCTCCCACAGCATTTTCCTAGAGAAGCTGGCAGCTTATTGCTTGGATGGGTGTACTCTTTGCTGGGTAAAAAAAAATGGCTGGATGACCAAGCCCAGAGGGTTTTGGTGAATGGAGTTAAATCCAGTTGGCAGCTGGTCACAAGCGGTGTCCCCCAGGGCTCAGTTTTGGGGCCAGTTTTGTTTAATATCTTCATCAATGACCTGGATGAGGGGATCAAGTGCACCCTCAGTAAGTTTGCAGATGACACCAAGTTGGGCAGGAGTGTTGATCTGCTTGAGGGTAGGAAGGCTCTGCAGAGGGATCTGGACAGGCTGGGTTGATGGCCCAAGGCCAGTTGCATGATGTTTAACAAAGCCAATTGCTGGGTCTTCCACTTGGGCCACAGCAACACCATGCAGTGCTACAGGCTTGGGGAAGAGTGACTGGGAAGCTGCCTGGAGGAAAAGGACTTGGGGGTGCTTGTTGGCAGCTGGCTGAACATGAGCCGGCAGTGTGCCCAGGTGGCCAAGAAGGCCAACAACATCCTGGCTTGGATCAGAAATAGAAAAAAAAAATAGAGAAGGGATTGTCCCCCTGTACTCAGCACTGGTGAAGCCACACCTTGAGTAAGGTGTTCAGTTTTGGGCCCCTCACTACAAGGCCATTGAGGTGCTGGATCATGTCCAGAGAAGGGCAACAAAGCTGGTGAAGGGTCTGGAGCACAAGTCCTATGAGGAGTGGCTGAGGGAACTGGGCTTGTTTAGTCTGGAGAAGAGGAGGCTGAGGGGAGACCTTATCGCTCTCTACAGCTACCTGAAGGGAGTTTGTAGTCAAGTGGGTCATGGTCTCTTCTCCCAGGTAACTAGTGATAGGATGAAAGTAAATGGCCTCACATTGAGCCAGGGGAGGTTTAGATTAGATATCAGGAAAAATTTATTTACTGAAAGAGTGGTCAAGCACTGGAAGAAGTTATCCAGGGAAGTGGTGGAGTCACCATCCATGGAGGTGTTCAAAAATGTATAGACAAGGCACTTTGGGACATGGTCTAGTAGGCATGGTGGTGGTGTTGGGTTGATAGTTGGACTTGATGATCTTAAAGGTCCTTTCCAACCTTAATGATTCTATAATTCTATGATTCATCACTTAGCAGCAACTAAAAACGTCAGTATATTATCAACAGTCTTCACATACCAAATCCCAAGTTTGGATTTATCCAAAACCCAGTAGCTCCTGGGAAGAAAATTAACTCCATCCTGGCCAAAACCAGGACATACAGCCAGCAGGACAGGTGCCTTGCCAGCTGGGGGCCATGCCACAACACCTCCAAGTGAGGCAAGGAGGGCAAGACCTGGCACAACAGCGAGGGTCAGCTGGGAGTTCAGATTGCTAGACAAGACTTCAGGGATGAGGCAGGTCTGAGGTCAAGCAAGGAAATCAATCCACAGGTCAGGGTCAGGCCCAGTGATGGTAACCAGGGTCAGACATAGTTCAGTGATTACCATATGACATCATGCTCAGCCTGTAAAGCTTGGGGAAGAGGAAGGTAGGGAGGGACATTCACAGTTATGGTGTTTGTCTTCAACCATCCTGAACTTGAAAATCTTTATTCTTTACTTTGAAGCCAAATTTTCAAATGCTACTATTTTTATTTCTGGCAAAGTCCTGCAACTCCAGTTCTGTTTTGGAGATTGTAAGCTGAGAAAGACCTGTTGACTTTATGATTTGATTCTCAGGAATTAAAACCTAACAGTGCATGATTAACCCCTCAACCCTGACATTTGAAAAATTCCATGAAGCTAGTTTTAAATATCTCAGAAAATTGAACTTACTCCCCTTTCTACAGCAGAGGGTATTCTTCCATATTAGGTACTTTTGAGACTGATATTTAATGGTTCCAAGCAACTGGCACTGCAAATGTCTGAAATAACTGATTTTCTGAGATGGGTGAAGGGGACCCTTGAACTGTAATTGTTCATCTGAAGAGGATTTCTCCTACATCTGCTTGGAGTGGAGAGAGGAAGAGATTTATTTTTCCCCTCATTTGTAAAATGGTGAATAGATTTGGACACTCTGGAAATATGTATTGATGGCTCAAGGTAAAGGGAGTTGAGAAGGCACAGGCTGTGAGTATTCCTTCTCCATAAGCTTTTTAACCCAGACATTCCCTTGTGTCCTACCAAATCAGTATGCTGAAGAGCAGCAAAAGCAGTTTCATGCACTGCTGCAAGGGAAAGTTGGATCAGGTACAAGAAACAAATTCTTCCCTGAGAGTGATGTGGCACTGGAACACGTTACCAGAGGGACTGTGGGATCTCCATCCTTGAGACTGTCCAAACACAGCAGGAAAAGAACTTAAGCAACTTCATGTAGCCTTTAAGATAGCCCTGCTCCTCACAGTAGGTAGGACTAAAGACTTCCAGATGTGCAATCCCATCTAAAGTGCTCTGTGATTCATCTAAGGTACCAAATA
The DNA here is from genome assembly GCA_000699545.1 of Podiceps cristatus. NCBI lineage: Eukaryota > Metazoa > Chordata > Aves > Podicipediformes > Podicipedidae > Podiceps > Podiceps cristatus. The sequence continues at coordinate 9,183 of KL267320.1, forward strand.
GTAGGACAGCTTCATATTGCACTCTCACAGTCCAGAAACTGTAGCTAAGAAAGCACCCTATGCAGCAACTGTCTTTCAAAATAACTGCATTGTTTTGGCCCTATGCTTCCTCATCCTCATGATTCCTTGGCCAAAGTCCATTCAGATCAGACCTTCATGGCTACTTTGAGATATATGCCTGAGTATTAGTTGGGTGCGTGTTCAGGAGACCTCCTTCTATAGGAAAAAGAGTGCTTAATTCACATACTCCTTCCACAGCAGTCTCATGATGCTGCTGTGTCTGGTACAGGTTCTTTGGCTGATCCTTGCTGGATACCACACAATGGCCTTTGGCAGCTGTGTGCAGAATCCAACTTCGTTTGCAAAACCAAGAGCTTCAAATATTTCTTCCTTACCTGCTAGAGCAGATTTTATCTTATTCCTGTCTTTTTTCCTCTACAGCTCCTTCACACCTGAGTTGCTTTTCCTGGAGAGAAGCCATCTCATCCTGAACCAGTCAACGTGGAACAACATGGGCGGTATGGAGGAGCAGGGTGTGTAGAAGTGTGGCAGAGATCAAGCCCTGAGGTGACAGAACGGTAGAAACATCTCTGCTGTATGGGAGACCCTTACAATGTGAGTCTTCAGGGTCTTGCATCACACAGTTCATCCCCTGCACCACAATGGCCTTCCCACCACTCATTCTCCCCAGCAGGTGCCCATTATTCTCAGGTGAACATAAATCACAATGACACTGAGAGAGACTGGCAGGTGACTTACTGGAGTACTGGACCTCATAATCAGCTAAGGCATTTGCAGGAAACCAGGAGGATGTTCAAAAGCATGTCAAGAGAAATGATTTATAATTAAGCAGCTAAGAGAGAGCAAGGTCTTGTGTGAGCACAAAAACAGAACGTGAAAAACCTTGCTCAGGTATGTGAACTGTCTGCATATAAGAAAGTGTTTGTGTTTGCTTGTAGCCAGGTACAGCTATATAAAGGCTAAAGTCACAGGATTTGTCTTAGGCAACATATGAGGTAAACAATGGGTAAAAAAAGGAGAATAAAGTATAAAATCAGTCAAAGAACAGAGGAGGGCAGGTCTTCCAATGGCAGGAATATGGACCTCCATAGCTTATAGTGAACCTGCCTCAAGGATCCAAATCCAGCAGAACATTGGAGGGATCCCCCTTTGACAACCCACTGGCCTCTCCATTAGGTCTATGTCTGAAAGACTAGATGTGGGAGGGTGGAATAAGGTGGGATAGGATTCCGTCCTAAAACTAAGTGATGTGGGAGGATAGAGAAAACAGCAGAAGTGCAACTCAATACTAGTTGTATGTATGAGAGAGAAACTGTAGCTGTGTAATTGCAAGTAGCTGTGAGAATGAGCTGTAAATTGATGAGGTGTTAATTAATTTATTGGTCATGCAATTGATTTATTAATTTCTTAGTGGTGTGTTGATTAATCAATAGGCTCTTGAATATAGGCTCTTGGACAAAATATGTCTCAAGCTTGCAATCTAAAGAGGAAAGTCAGATCTTGAGGTAACCCTGGCAGAAACAGGAAACAAACATGTTTGCAGCTTTGGAAGTGTTAACTCTTCACCTGCTGATTGACCTGTTTATGTTGGGCTCAGCATCTCATGAGTGCCTTTCTCCCAGTTTCTTTTATTCACCTGTAAAACCATGGCCAGGCCTTCTTAGCCCTGTCTGTGCTCCTTTCAGCAAATCAGTGGCAATGCTACAAGATAGTTTCCTGTCAGAGCAAAGAGTGCTTAAGAGGGGACACTTCTTCCCACCATTCTCACCAGCTGGTTGCCCGCTCTCCCACCACAGTTCATTGTGTGGTGGTGGTACCGATTTTAGTGTTTCATGAAAGTGATCTTTAAGAAGAACAAAGACTATTTTCCTTCTCCGTTTTAAAAAAAAGAAAAAAAAAGAGAGAGAGAGGGGGGCAAAAAAGATCAGTGGTCTTAGATCCAGACTTGTTTGTTGGGTTTTTTTTTAATTATCCAAGCCACAACACAGGACGGTAGACACTTGTATCAGCATCAGGGGTGGGGCAGCTAACCACAGGACAGAGGTGGGAATGAGATACCAGGGTGGAAATGGGAAATTCTTAAACCAGTATCACAAACAGAGTTATACCCATGCCCCTGCAAGAAGTTGCAAGTGCATCAGCAGTATACTGCCCCTTGGCTGTCTCCTCCACTGTCTTCTTTGATTACAATGCAAACATTTGTGCATAAAGTCTTACCAGTCTAGGCCTTCTACTTCATACCTTTCTAGATAAGGAATGCAAGCATCCCATGCAGTAGAAAGCCCCAGTAATTCCCAGGCAGTGTGGCCAGTCCACTGTCATGATAACATCCATATTAGCTCATCAAATTCTGACTTTAGCCGAAGAACAATTTGGCATTAAGAAGTTGCACAGCAAACATGCCTACAAGTGAGCTCACATGCCTACCATACAAGGAGGATTTTACAGCCAACAGGAGGTTCCACATCAACTCACAACTCAATTCAAACTACCAAGAAAGGGACACAGCAGGGATGCTCTGTTCAGGGATGCACAGTAAAAACTCCTTTGCACAACACAAACAGACTAACATAAAGGGGGTTAAACCAGACAGAGCTCCTGCTGGGCACTGCTGCCCACCACTGTGTGATATCCTTTTCCCTGATCTGTGACTTGCTCAGGTGTCAGTGGCTCAGGAAGGCAGGTTATCAGAGCAATGGTTACTTTCAGTAGTACACTGCTGCATGGTACAAATCATGATTCCTGGTGTAGCAACTGCAGCTCAGTAGGAAGCTCATCCTACCTAACGCAAGCCCTTTCACAGGAGAGTGGTTCCCTTATGCCACTCTCTAACTTACAGCTCAGAAATCAGTTTCAGTTCAATTGTCCATTATTTTTGCATCTCATCTACTTTTTCTCTTGCATTTAGACTGCGAGCTCTTTGGGGCAAGAACTGCCTTCTGACTTCTAGTAACTGATTCTGTGGGGACATACCCAGACCTCTAAGAGCTATAGGAGAAAAGCAAAAATGGTTAAATCCCATGTACCATCAAAGCAAATCACTGCAGAATAAAGGTTTTGGTTGAGTGTTACTTCTCATTATCAGTGTATCTAGGAATAGCAAGTTTCATGTATTCAATGATTTCCTCTTTCCTGTTTTCTTGCAAACTTTTAAAAGGCAGAACAGATGTGCGTCCAGTGTCAGAACTCCTTTAAACGCCACTTCTCTCTTTTATTTCCCAAAACAACATTGTACACTCCTCATCTGTGATCTAGCAAGAAAAGGTAAAAGGAAAGCAAATTTTTTTTAAAAAAAAAAAAAAAAAGTAATAAAGGGAGAAAGAGCCAATGGGATCCTGGGGTGCATCCGGAGGAGTGTAGCCAGCAGGTCAAAGGAGGTGATCCTCCACCTCTACTCTGCCCTGGTCAGGCCCCACCTGGAGTATTGTGTCCAGTTCTGGGCTCCTCGGTATAAAAAGGACAGGGATCTCCAGGAGAGAGTCCAAAGAAGGGCTACAAAGATGATTAAGGGCCTGGAGCATCTCCCCTATGAGGAAAGGCTGAGTAAGTTGGGACTGTTCAGCCTTGAGAAGAGAAGACTAAGGGGGGACCTAATTGAAGTTTATAATTACCTGAAGCAGGGGATACAGGGGGAATCAGCCAGCCCCTTCTCCGTGCTCAGTGGGGACAGGACAAGGGGCAAAGGC